>JAOPHQ010002380.1:55000-67623 GCA_030340625.1 Merluccius polli | reverse complement strand
CCCCCCCCCCCCCCCTCCCCCGGTCCCATTGTCCCACTAGCTTCTGTCGTTTTAACCCACCATGGGTCCTATAAGCTCCTTACTGTTGAGCTTGTGTCATGCGCCCGGGTTAGAGACGGCGTTTGTGTATGTAAGACCAGATCCAGCTACTCTGCTGTAGCCGGTGTCCGCTGGGCCTCCCTGACTCCAGGCTCATCCCTAGACCCCTGGCAGAGGAACTGTCGGCCCTTTCGACAGAAAAGGGTTTGCATTAACGGCGCTGTAGGTCATATTTATGAGCCGTTATTTGAGTGTAATGTGTTGGCAATGGCACAGCCGTCTGTCAGCTATGAGTAAGTGAAATGCTCTGCGAGAATGTGTTTTTAAAATCTTTCTCTCTTTGGCTCTTTTCTGCTTGCCCGCAAATCTTGCCTACAGCTGCAGCATTCAAAAGTTAAAACTTTCCACAGGTTCAATAGTTTAAGACGGATTGTTAATGTGCATACACAGGGTAGACGTTTATCAGTAGGAGTCGGTCAGTATTCATACACTGGTAGTAGGCTACTACAAGCAGTAGTAATGGTAGCAGTAGTGAGCTAGTGTAATGAAGGCATTGTACAGTAAATGCCATTCCTCATTTGAGTGCTTCCGGCTTCCTATAAAGGCATCACAACAAAGCACAAGAGAGAGAGAGAGACCCAGAGGTCACAGCTCATTTTGTGAAAGCATGTGTTAGCTGGTGCCCTGCCCTGCACTGCCCAGTCCTGGTATTTTTAGCCATTGTTACCATTTCTCCCCATGCCCTTTCTCTGGCTTTGACATTTCCTTCCGCCCGCTCTTTCTCGCTCTTGATCCCTCCTTCCTCACCGTCTGGCTGACAGCGTCTGTCACACCCAAAGGATTTTCATCCTTTTATCTTTTTACTATACACCTCTGGTCCCTTCTCATCTCTCTTGCTCACTCACTCACTCTCTGTCTCTCTCACTCGTGGCCTTTACACTGGTTAAGTGTTTCCCTCTCTCGCTCTCTCTCTCTCTCTGTCTTTGTCTCTGTCTGTCTGTCTCTCTCTCTCGTGGCTCGAGTGTCTGAGTGTCGTCCGGACTCGGCCCAGTGAACTAGACCCTTCACACGGAGGGAGGGCCTGGCAGCATGAGGGCCTGCCTCTCTGCCCCGCTGTACCAGGGGAAGTGGGGGCTTCATTGTCATGACTCTGCACACTCTGGATCGAGAACAATGGTGCTGCGATGGTGACGGTCTCCAGCCGTCCATCATTCACAGATGAAAGCCTTGTTGTTTTTTACACTCTCCTGTCAGGGAAGTTGAAGTGATGTATTGTCGACGATTGGGGCTGGGCAATATATCGATGTTCTACCGATATCGTGTTACGAGACCAGATGTCGTCTCAGATTTTGGATATTGTAATATCGTGATATGGCATAAGTGTTGTCTTTTCCTGGTTTTAAAGGTTGCAGTATCATTATTAAAATATTAAAATTTTAATTTCTCTTTAAGTATTTAATTCACACAGGAGTATACAAAAATAGGCTATACCATTTGGTGATTTTATATAGACTATTTATTTATTGAATGACCATATACTGTATATATATATATATATATATATATATATATATATATATATATATATATATATATATATATATATGACATGACTTGTATCGTGATAAAAGATTTTGGCCATATTGCCCAGTCCTAATTACACAGATGGGTTCTCTATGTTGAATGTATTATAAAGGAATCGGTCAAATACAACAGAGATTCAGCTTGCTTGTAGCCCATTGCACCTTGCCAGGGCATGTAAACAATACTTTTCGCATAACACATGCAGTGGGAGTTTGTTTTTCACAATATAAGATTTCATATTTAATTGTAGAATACACCTTTAACAGTTACCAGTTGAATGATTATGCTCATGTTTTTGTTATAAACTAATTAGGCACACTGCCTCATTTGCTGTTGGGCAATTACCTCCTTTTGGCTGTGAGGGAGTTCAGGAAATGAATGACACGGTCATTTGAACCGAGTCATTTCTGCTTTGGTTTGTTGTGATCACTGTTAGATTAGTAATACAACGTGGCTTAATGAGGCATCTTCATCAAACAGCTGCGAAAAGGACACACACACACACACACACACACACACACACACACACACACACACACACACACACACACACACAGGGTGACCACTGTTTTCTGTTGTTTGTGAAATTGTGCATCGTTAGGCTTTGTTTCTAGCTTGGAAGCCAAAGTTGTTGGCATTGGATTATACTGAGAACATCTATTTCTGATCTAGGACTAATTGCTGTTGGTTGCTGTTATGTGTCTTGTTAAATTTCACAGTTTTGTATGAAATGTTTCTGTTTTTTCCTTTGCCATTCCCACAGGACCTGAAAAAGCCGTTTGATAAAGCGTGGAAGGACTACGAAACCAAAGTGTAAGAATCCTGAAAATATTTAACACGGGGAGTTTGTTTTGCTTAGACCATGAGGTAATGACGTCAAGTGACTAATGGCGGTGACACACCAATGCAGCCTACATAGACATCCTATACATATTCATACAAAATAAACATGTTTTTTCATAGCCCTCTCATGTGTATATATATCTTACAAGCTGCAAAGGACGTACTTTACTGAAAGGGTAATTCATTTCCTCCTCCAAACCAATCCGACCGGGACAGACCGCCTCTGTCTCAGAGTCGAACATTTTTTCGCGGGACGCTATGTGGCTCGACCCAGCCTGACCCTTCCTCCTCCTCCTCCTCTTCCTCCCCCTTTGCGATTGGACTCTGATGGTCTATTTTTTGCGATCAATGGAGCCCAATTGTCTGCCTGATTGAAAAGCACCTCCTCCTACTGCGCTGTGATCCTCCTGCCTCTCTTCCATTCTGTAGTCTGTCTTGAGCCATCGCATCTCTGATCTCTCTGCTATTGGTAGTCGACGTATTCAGAGAGAGAGGGGGAGAGAGAGGGGGAGAGAGTGGGGGAGAGAGAGGGGGAGAGGGAGAGAGGGAGAGGCAATGTCTCTGATGCACTAATGTGTTGTTGTCAACACTGCTGCTTGAAGTCTGTTTTCCAGATCTCAAAGTCAGGGTCATGTCTCAAAGTCAGGGTCATGTATGGATTTGAAGTACGTCGAAGCTTTAATGGACAAATGTTAATGGCTCTGTTTCAAGGCTGAAAGATCTGACTTGCCCCTCCTTTATTTAAACTATGATAATACAGTTATGTGGCGAGGACTCTTGTGTTGACTGACCGCGCCGTAGATGCTCTGCACAACTGGTGCTCTAGATGAAGCCCTGTACACCAAACAAACGGCCTTGTCCGATGGAGATCATTTTTGATTTATTACACAGTATCCAGAACGGAGTCGCCAGGAGTTTGAGTTCAGTTTTGTTCTCGCTAACGTGGTGTGGCTTCGTGACTCACAACAACAAAAGGGGACTTGAACGGTTGGCTAGTCGCCATTGTTATGATAATGATTAATTACGGCAAGATGAGATCGCAATGACAGCTGGCTGCCCGTGCCGTCACACTCGCCTCGCTCGAGCTTGACAGCGCTTAAGCCTTCATATTAGTGTTGTCTTGCTTTACAGTAAACAATCAAGATGACACCAATATGACGGGTGGTTTTGTTTCTTTTTTTTTTTTTTTTTGTTCTCTACCTGACCGAGATGCAGGTTGAGGTCTCTGTGCTTTTTCTTGGAAAGGGGACTAAAGAACCAAATGCATGAATAAGACCCGGCGATACAAATGAAACCCAACAACCCCACAAGATTTCTCTAGTGGGTAGAGACCACTGAAGCCTTTCCAGGAGGAATACAAACCCCCCCCACAGCAGCATATTGAAACGAATGCCATACTGCATGGAATAGTCACCCCCCGCCTACTTTGATTTCGTCTTCCTGGTTGAAAAATGTCTAGTTTCTGCAATGCTGCCACCGCCACCACCACCACATTGGTGGCCGGCTGCCGCCTCTCTATTCGAGCCCTCTATTTGACGACCTCACTTCCTTCCCGCCAGCACAAAGATCGAGAAGGAGAAGAAGGAGCACGCGCGGCAGCACGGGATGATCCGCACGGAGATCAGCGGCGCCGAGATCGCAGAGGAGATGGAGAAGGAGAGGAGGTTCTTCCAGCTGCAGATGTGTGAGGTTCGTACAGAGAAAGAGACTCCTCTGGGGCGGGGGGGGGGGGACATGGGATGGTTTATTCTAGGTTAGGGTGGTCGACTCTCAGCCTGTCCGAAAGGTTCTGGGTTCAAACCCCCAATAGCCGCAGTCTACCTGTCGGTATCCTCGGAGCAAGATGCCCAACTCCTAGCTGCCCATTAATGACTTAAGTCGCTTAGGATTAAAGCGTCTGCTAAATGACAAAGTGGTTAATGGTTGAATATATCACGCATGTTAAATGCATGTATCAGCATGTCTTGTATTGTATCCCATGTGAACAGTATCTGCTCAAAGTGAATGAGATCAAGATCAAGAAGGGTGTGGACCTGCTTCAGAACCTCATCAAGTACTTCCACGCACAGTGCAAGTAAGGCTCGCCTGTTTCTGTCTGCTTTCAATGTTTGTTTGTTTTTTGTGGTTGATAATGAATGCGTAGTGACTTTAATTTTGTGTTTAACTTTTTGTCCTTAGGTTTAATGTATAGTTTTTCAATTACGTTCACCCGACAAACCTACTTTCAGTTGCTAAAGTATGGAAGCAAATCTGTCTGTTTTGAAATTTAAAAGCCATTGAATTTCTAGCGCTGAATTGTTTTGCATTGAAATTATGTATCTGAATTTTTTGGCTCTGAATTCAACTCGTCAAATTTTCAATAACTCATTTTCACTTTTATTTTATGTTTTATTTTTATGTTCACAAATTCAGAATCAAAATTTCTAAATTCGAATAATATACGTTCAAGTTGCTCAAATTCGATAGGTGAAATTCAGATCCCAAAAAGCGAGATAAATTCAGATACAACATCCGGGATACCAAGGATAAGCAATCAATTCTGTCTCAAATCGAACCAACATCCAGCCAATCAAGTTACCCTCTCTCTTGTTGCCGGGTCAGCCATGGCAACTAACCTCGCGTCACCAGGCTCTCTCTGCGCAGAAGAACCTGGGCCCTCATGTAGCACGGCCGAGTGAATGTTTTCTGAGAAATATGTCTGAGCAATGTACTTTTCTCACTACTGCAATGTGAAGCCATTCAATGACGTCAATACAAAATATGTGGTGTTTGTAGTTTCTTGAATTACACCATCGTGACGCCCACTATGTTTCAGTTTCTTCCAGGACGGTCTGAAGGCTGTGGACAATCTGAAGCCCTCTATTGAGAAGCTGGCTACAGACCTGCACACGGTACGGCGACACGCCTGTATTCCTCTTTGATGTACTCAGATATACCATAAATACGGTACAGCAGGCCTATTCAATAGCGGCCTGTTTACAATTTGCAATGGCCCGCGGGAGGCTGCCAATGAATTGATGAATGTATTAAAAAAGAAAAAATACTAAAATGGCCACAATAATACTGATATATATGTGATCATGAACTACTCTACAAGCACATCAGAGTATCATACGTGAAATACTGAGTTCAGTTTGCTGAGCGATACTGAGAGTTTGAAACCTCTAACAATTGCTTTGATTCTGAGCAGTTCATTACGCACAACTATTGGCTGCAAGACGATATAAAGCCCAGAACTGCAGAAAAATAAGCTGATCTGAACTGTTAATCATTGAACTGTTGCATCATTAGACTGCTTGTTGATTTAGCAAGGCAAGGCCAAGTGTTAACATGTCTCTCTGAAAGCCAAAAAAAAGGACAAATTCATCATGACAATTGCCAGTTCAAGAGTGAATGGGCTGACACGTATTTGTTGACTTTGCCAACCGCAAGTATCGAGCCAGTATGTCTATTGTGTAACAAATGCGTTTCTGTGATGAAATAATACAATGCGAACAGGCATTACAAGTCGCAACGTGGCTCATTTTGCACCAAGTTTCCCTTACAGTTGTTCAGCATGAGAGCAATAAAATGAAAAGAAAGAGATTAACATTGCTTGTTTACTTCATGTAGTAATACCTCTGTTATGCTCCTATAGGAGGGTTATGCTCGTATTTTGCTCGGCCCATGTACTCAAAGTGATTTTCTCATTTGGCCCACTTGCAAGTGAAGTTGAATAGCCCTGCACTACAGTATACTACTATAGCACACTATAGTATATTTACTAATGTACTAATCTATGAGATTATGATGTCTATTAATCTGAGACAGAAGAATGCGTGGTTCTAGTTGGCTGTGACTTTAGCTAAATTAGCTTGTAGTTCAAACTGTTCAGTATCGATGCATTATATATAATACAGATGTATAACAGATAATATATCTATTATAATATAATGTAATGTGTCTTTACTGTTTGAATGACACCAGATAAAGCAGGTGCAGGACGAAGAGAGGAAGCAGCTCACTCAGCTACGAGAAGTCCTCAAGACGGCTCTGCAGGTGGAGCAGAAGGAGGTAAGGCACACACACACGCATGCGCGTGTGCACACACACACACACACACACACACACACACACTAACCCCCTATAGCAAAACTACTAGGATCTCGGCAGAAACTACTTTCAAAATCTATTCCTGTTTATTTCATATTGGCCAGATTTTTTGTTTCCTTTTTATGAACATTTTTTATGGATGTTAAAATGACAGCCCTTTAAAGTGCTGCTCTCTACTGTGACGTACGGTCTCATGTAAAGAATGCTGTTTTCTTTCTTTCTTTCTTTCTTCCTTTCTTTCTTCGTGTCTTGTTCACTGCTTCCAACTTTTGTGAACCAAGTCTAGGAGAGTAAGTAGACTTCTTCAGATAAAACCTTCGTATGGTTAGAAGCTTTTGTTGTGATACTAATAGACCCTGGTCGTCCTAATTTCTCGTTTTGTTTGTTTGCGTTTGTCTAGTCCTCTTCATAGTGGTTTCTGTACAATTTGCTCTTCTTTTTTTTTTTTTTTTAAACTGAACCTAAACTGTAAACCGCAAACACACAGTGGTTGGTTCGTCTGGGGTTTTCTGTTGTCTATTGTTCTGTTCATTATCTGTTCTTGTTTTTTTTTTTTTTTTGCTTTTTGTCGACGTCAAAACAGCTCTTGCATAAAATACGATTTAGGGCTCTGTTTGATTTGTTTCTGTTCATATTTTTCCGAAAAGGATTCCCAGGTGCGGCAGAGCGCCACGTACAGCCTCCACCAGCCACAGGGCAACAAGGAGCATGGCACAGAGCGCTGCGGCCACCTCTACAAGAAGAGTGACGGGTGAGTTTTTACCAAACCCCGCCCCCCCCCCCCCCCCCCCCCCCTTGACAGGCGTGTCGCACCAATGCTTAATTGGCAGCCATTAACAGCCGATAGCGGCCAATAACAGGTGACGCACGCAATGGACTCTGTCCACAGAGGCGTCATCGTAGGACAAACACAGGTCTCGCTCGTAACACTAATGATGGGTCTGCTGCTACTTTCATGCACCAGGGCCGCATGGTCCATGTGTGATGGCTTCACTGTGTGTGATGTCGTCACCACGGTGTTTGACTCAGTGGTTGATTTTTTTTATTTTTTTTTATTGTGTCGCGGTGTGTCTGCACTTTGTCCTTTTCTTAAATAATGCCTCCTTAATTCGATTTTGTATGGTATTATAATGTTGTCTATTTCAATATTGTACTGCGTGTTTCTTTTTTTTTTGTGTTACATTCATGTTGCGTTGTTGACATGAGATTTTGTCCCACAAATTGAATTGGTCAGGATTTTGTCACTACGACCTCTCCGTTTGAGCCACATCCCTATGGGCTTATTTTAATGCCATTAAGTTTGTACTTCTAAAACAACGTTGTACGTATACCAATATTTTGTGCATTTGTAAAACGAAAGTTGTGAACTTGTAAACCTATTGTTGTACTGTTACGATGGCGCTGTGATGTCAAACTAAAATGTAGCTTGCACTACGAGTTCACAACATTTTTGGCAGCGGGTCGACTTGCACTCGTAAAATGGGTCAACCTTTTTCTGTCTTGACCAATCGGCTCAGTCTCCCCCCGCTAGATGAAAAGGAATGATATCATTGGCGAAATAGTTTCACAAGTACAAACTTAATGGCATTTAAATAAGCCCATACATCCCCAGCCCACTTAATTACTCACATCTGTCCCTCATTAGCTAATCACCTCTGTGCAACAACTCTAATGACTTTATACAGCCCTCAGTTGCAGTTCACCTCAGGCAGTACAGACCCGTTTTTTTTTTTTTACAGAGGAACCATCGTACGACAAACCCAGGCAACACTAATCACGGGTCCGCTCTTTCTATGTACTCTCTATGTACTAACTAAACTAGTGGAGATATCACACGTTGAACGTGGACCATGTGGTCCTGGCACAAGTAGCAGCAGACCCATCATTAGTTTTCTGAGCGCGCGTGTGTCCTACGATGACACCGCTGTGAAAAGAGTCTGTTGTCCTCACCACGGTCCAATCACTCCTGTCTACTGTCCCAGATCCCCCCCCCCCCCCACCCCTCAGGGGTCTGTCTGTATGTCTTTTGCATCAGGGGACGTTAAGAAGTGTTGCCGTCTACATGATTACTATGTCCAGCTTTGTGTCATAACTAATGCATATTCATGATTGAGAAGTCTCTTCCGCTCAATATAACCACACAATTGTGATGAATATTTCATCGCTAGGGTTCATTCTGAGTTCAGTGTGTCACCGCGGTTCTGTGCTTGCGTGTTGCATGTACGTGCACGACACGTGTGTGTATTCACATGTGCTTTACTGCTTTTAAACTAAACCGTGTTTGTCCTCTCCATCTTCCAGCTTGCGCAAGGTGTGGCAGAAGAGAAAGTGCACAGTAAAGAATGGATACCTCACTATTTCACACGGCACGGTGAGACACACACACACACACACACACACACACACACACACACACACACACACACACAATGCTTTTATCAAAGCATGCAGTTAGCATTAGCCGCCTACATGTGTATTCCGAATGCATTTTGTCTTTGGCGTCAGTCCAGGATCCATGGCAGTCATTATTGTTCCTCATTAGTCGTGAATGCATTAACACTGTAACACACACACACACACACACACACAGTTAGGAGGCTAGCATAGCCCGTTTATTTTCAGCCCGGATCGCTTTCACATGGCCAGTGAGTGGTGCCTCACCTTCCTGAACTCTTCATGCCTCCCATTTATCTTAATGGAGATGAAACTCCCAGCCAATCACCTGCTCGCAGAGATGATCTATGTCACACATAATGGCAATAGTCCATCTCCCACTGTCTCTCTCTTTCTCTCTCTGTCTCCGTCTCTTTATCTCTCTGACTGTCTCTGTTTTTCTCCCTCCCTCTCTCTCTGTCTGTCTCTGTCTCTCTCTCTCTGTTTTTCTCCCTCTCTCTCTCTGTCCTCTCTCCTCTCTCTCCCCCTCTCAGGCAAACCGTCCTCCAGCTAAGCTCAACCTGCTCACCTGCCAGGTGAAGCACAATCCAGATGAGAAGAAGAGCTTCGACCTCATATCCCGTAGGTCTCTCTTCCTCCGCACCGCTTGCACCCTTCTCCTTCCCCCAATGCAGTGCTCTCAGGGTCCAAAATTAACACCTGCTACCAGTGGTATCATTGGCTGATAGATTTGACCAAAAATGCAGGGTCAGCATATTAAAAACAATTGCTTGGCCGGTATATTTTTCCACTCTGGCAGTTAAAAAGACAACATTGTAAAAGTTAATTTTGGACCCTGAGTGCTTTTCTAGCGCTAGTGTTACTGGCTGCCCTCTTAATGCCCTCTGGTCTGATTAGACCATTGTTATTACGCCATGGATAATATGTCACGGTTCAAATTGCTTCTTAATTTATGAGCCAGACAGCCGAGAACAAAGAGGTAGGGTGCGTTAACAAAAGTAGTCCTGCATTTCCCCCTTGTGCAGTAGTGGTGTCCGTAATATCCATTTTAATATCACTGCTAATTGTTAAACTAATAATGTCTCGCTATGGCAAGTGCTGCATAATCCAAGTTGCTTGAGTATAGATGCTAATGTTTAATATCTAAACCGAGAGAGAGAGAGAAATACTGGATCCTTTAGGGGTTTATAGCAGCAGACTGGATCCTTTAGGTGTTTATAGCAGCAGACTTGATTTGCTTCATCTGAATCCTTTGATCACGGCCTATGTTCACATCTCTCTCCTGCTTTCCTCCTTTTTAAAATGCTGTTCCTCTCTCTCCAGATGACAGGACTTATCACTTCCAGGCTGAGGATGACGCAGACTGCCAGATGTAAGGGCCCCTTTTGCTTTTGCTTTCGGGACATGAACATGGTGTCCACATCAGCGGCAGCCATCCTGGCGACTAGGACAGGTCGAGGCTCTGTGGGCTGTTGGCTAATGCCAACAGATCAATATAGTGGTGGTTGAAGCCACCAGACTGGAAAAAAACCAAGCCAAACTAATCCATGTCTGATGACTAAAAATATTCTATCCAGTTAAAAGATATAGTTACATTTAACACATATATAGTTAAAATAACTAAATGTCTAAAAGTATATCGTAAAAAATGTAGCCTAAAGCACGTCCGTTCAGCACAAATGACTAATATAGCATGTAGACTCACAAATTGCATACATGCTATTTACCATACTTCCCACACATCATACGATCTTCCCGACTTCATCACCTCTCCTACATCCAACATCCTCACCCCCACCCCCCATACCCTATTTCCCACCCTCACCATCACTTGCATATATGCTGCGTTCGATTATAACTCGGAGGTCGGAAATTACGATTTCCTACGAGGGAACAATCTAGTAAAACGGTGCGTCAACTCCGGTACGATTTAAAAAGTATGATTTCAGACCAATCCACATAAGAGTTTTAAGACTACATTTGTAAGTAAGCACAACACAAAGTTTAGCGTGTTTTGTTGACTTTGTAGCTTGAACGCGCGTATTTCGGAGATGGTCTGATTCCCACTGCCGACCCGACCGTAATCCTCCTCCAATAATCCTCTCCTGCTCACTCTCGCGCCACTCCTTTCCATCCCCCCGTCCTCCATATCATCTCATCATCTCCACCTCTCTTTTCCATTATTGAACCCCTTCTCTTCCATCCTCCCAGATGGATCTCGGTGCTGCAGAACAGCAAGGAGGAGGCGCTGAACCAGGCCTTCAAGGGAGACCAGCGTGTGGGGGAGAACAACATCGTGCAGGAGCTGACCAAGGCCATCCTGGGGGAGGTGAAGAGGATGACCGGCAACGACGTGTGCTGCGACTGCGGAGCGCCCAGTGAGTGATCCGAAGCCGAAGATTCAGCAAGGGGTTGTTTTAGTAATTCACCACTTGTTTTTGTATGTATTTTGAAATATTGCCCTTGGAATTAACAGTCAAAAGAAATGATGAACTTGATATGTGTAACTGATGCATATTTAGAAAATCTGTATTTTTGACAGCTTTTCACAGGGTTGCAGCAGTTTGTTATTGTGCTTCATTGAGTACTTTACCTCCTGGCAAGGACAGAGGGTCAGCTATTTATTTCTCACTCCATCTATCTCGCTCTCGCTCTCTCTCTATCTCTATCTCTATCTCTCTCTATCTCTCTATCTCCCACAGACCCCACATGGCTCTCTACCAACCTGGGCATCCTAACGTGTATCGAGTGCTCTGGGATCCACAGGGAGCTGGGGGTCCATTACTCCAGGATCCAGTCCCTCACCCTGGACGTGCTCAGCACCTCCGAGCTCCTGGTAGGTGGTCGCGCCGCATCCTCTCCACCAAATCGCGTCGCACGCCGTGTGGTCCTTGTTTACATAATGATTTTGAGGGTCTGTTTAATTCGTGTCTGGCAGAACAGCGACGTGAACGAATTGGGTCGGGTTAGTCGCAAGTTTTGGCCTTGCTATTGCCTTGGTTGTACCAAAATGGAACAGACCTTTTCAGGACCTGCATTGAGACTGCGATGTAAAAGGGTTGAATCTCAATCTCTCATGTTCCTTTTTTTGGTAGAGTAGGACCTGGAATATAGTTTGTACATACTGGGAGGAAGTCGGGGGTAAAAAGATGGAGGGAAAATGATAAAATAAAGAAGGGGAAAGATTGGCAGGAATGGAGGAAGAATGACAGAGACCACAAGCGAGGCTAAATGAGCTTGCTTATATTCTACCGTCTCTCTTCACGGGACTCATGTCACGCATGTGTCTCTCTGAGACTGCGACACACTTATAGCCAAACCTCTAAGTCTCTCTCCACTCAGAGCAGTTCACGCTCTTCTTGGACGTTTTTTTAATCAACGTTGAGTGTGGAGATTTACGGCCTGTGGGTCGCTCCAGATAGAACGTCTCCAGCCCTGGTCGCCTCGCTGGCGTCTCGTCTAACGAGACGGGCCTCGCCAGACGCCAGTGGTGCTGGTCGCCATAGCGAAACGGGCGGGGCTCAGACTATAGCGCTCCACCTCGCACATACTTCCTGTGATTGCCACGCGTTTCTGATGGAGGTGTCGGCGTAGGAAGTGGTGATCGCCAAACGGATGAAACGAAAAGGAGGACCTTTACTGCTGCACTTAAATAGATTCTGTACTTTAGT
>JAOPHQ010002380.1:42500-52500 GCA_030340625.1 Merluccius polli | reverse complement strand
CCCAAAGCCCCTGGCCTTGCCAAAAGCCCCTCAGAGAAATCTTTCTCGCAACAATTTCATCCATTTACTCCCATTTGGCCCGGCCTTAAACTAAACTCAGCGCGTGATGAATTGATGAAAGAATAGGCAGAGACACTCTTTGTGGAGGAACAAGCATGTCATTACACACCTCACGGTGTACTAATGGAGAGAAATGGGGCACAAATTGGTCCTAAAATAGCACCCTTGACGTCTATGGTTTGTTTTATTTTTCTGCCAGCGAACGAGTCGGGCGAGACGCCATTGGACATCGCCAGGAGACTGAAACACCTGCAGTGTGAAGAGCTGGTGAGTCTGAATCTTAACTTAACATCAAAAACACCTGTAGAAACCTTCAGATTTTAACAGCCATAGTTTTCAATGTAAGGTCATTAAGCACACATCAGCTGTAAGATGCAACAGCGTTGTCGGTGTCTTAGTGTGTGTGTGTGTGTGTGTGTGTGTGTGTGTACAGTTGAACCAGGCACTTGCAGGGAAGTTCAACGCGCATGTTCACGTGGAGTACGAGTGGTGTCTGCAGCACGAGGACCTGGACGAGAGCGACGAGGATCTGGATGAGAAGGTGAGAGTGAGACGGAGACAATTAAATCATTCATTCGTCAATTTGACACACAAACCCTGGACTCAGTTGAGTGTAGACTTTCTCTCATCCTCTCCTTGACAAAATGTCAGACCTTGATTAGACCCTCTCCCCTGCAGACCCCCCCCCCCCCCCCACACACACACACACACATTATCTATATACCCTTAGGAAAATACCCGGTATTAAACTCCATACTGCTGTTAAATAAATTTTGAACTGCCTTTCTACACTGTACTTTCTATTGAGAACACCAGGAGGAGCAATGAATAATGAAACAAATCCACTAATAAAATGAATCCACTGATAAAAGGGCCCAGATCTCATAAGAGATCTGAGGGGGGGGCCGTTGTTAGGCATGGCGCCTTTGCTTCGTAACCACGTCTGACCGCTTTCCCCCCCCCCCCCACCTGTACCGGTTCTCCAGCCGAGCCCCCACCGGCGAGAGGAGCGCCCAGTCAGCTGCTACACCCCGAGCACAAACTCCCACCTCCACGGCTCCCCGGCCTCGGCGGCCCGGGACGGGCCCGGCAAGGAGAAGCAGCGGGGCTACGTGACCAACCTGGTGAACAACGAGACCTATGGCACCATCCTCAACAACAACCCGCCCCTGCCCGGCGTCCCAGGAGTCCCCGCCACCACCTCGGCCCCGCCGCTGCCCCCCAGGAACCTGGGTAGGTCCCACCGCCTGGGTGGATGTGTGTCTGTGGTCTGTCTGGTCTATGAATGCGTCTGTCAATGGATGTCTGTGGTCTATGGATGTGTCTGTCAATGGATGTCTGTGTGGTCTATGAATGTGTCTGGTCTATGGATGTGTCTACTAAGCTACTGAAAACATTGTCCAAGGTTGCTGTAAAGGCGCGAATGATCACACACAAAGGTGTCTGCTCATTGAGACGGAGCAGTCTGTTTTGCTTGTCACGGACGCTATGAACCTTGTTCCGACAAGAAATAACACACTGTTCTATTTAAACCTTAGTGTGTTTTATCCAAGGCCTTCGATCTCTATCTCTCCCCTCTCTGGTCCTCTGGTGCAGCTACTCTGACTCCGTCTCTCTGGAGGCCGACCAGACATGGTGGGCGTCTGGCACGTTGCCAAGCAATATGGCTTCCCCCACCAGCCCCCCCCACATTCCCTCCCCCCATTAACCGTCTCCCTCCGTTACACTCAAATACAAAGAGCTCCAGAAGTGCTCTCTCCCCCCCCCCCCCCCCCCCCCCCCCCCCCCCCCCCTCCCCTTACCCCTCATGTGTGTCTGTCTCTCTTGTCCACTCGGCTTGGCTCTCTGTCCATTCATACGTCTCCCCCGTCTCAACTGCCACCTCATCACTCACTGTGTACTCTACTGCAAATTCCCCGTTTTCCTTTCTCTCGGTCTCACTCATTCACCCTCTCTGTCGCTCTCTCTTTCTCTCCCTCAGTCCAGTTACCGGGCCTGGGAGCCGGCCTGGGGCAGACCTCCCCGTCTGCCGGCTGGAAGCCTGGCTCTCTGGACCTGACGGGCAGGCAGAGGTCCTCGTCGGACCCCCCCAACATGCACCCTCCCCTGCCTCCCATGAGGCTCACCTCCACCGGAGGTACGGCCCCGTGTGGACCGGCAGTCTGTTTACTGTTCACCTCACAGTACTGCGTGTTTCACTTTTAGCGCACATCCAAGTATACACACGTCACCCTCCAGAGAGAGAAAGACTTGCATGCATGGCACTGGAGTTGTAATATCAATAGTCTAATTATAATATTTAAAAAAAAAAGGTTACAATAAAGTAAGTGTATAAGTAAATGTACGGTATGTGTATTTAGCTTTAGAATATTCTATGTACATAATACATAATAGTATATAGTGTGTATATATAAGCGCAGTGCATGGTGACAGTACTTGTGTGTCTCTCTCCCAGCGCTGGGGATGTCTCCTGCAGCCAAGCTGGTGAACGTGATGGAGGCCAAGGGTCCACCGGGGTCCAGAGGAGGGCCGCCCAAGTCTCCCTCAGGGTACACACACACACACACACACCACCATGCACAGTACAACACAAAGTAAACTGTTGCCTTTCCCAACACACACACACACACTCACCTACTCACTCATAGACACTCACTCATACAGTCGGGTGTCTACAGTGGAGGCCCAGAGGTGTGTAACACAGCTCACAGTTGGTTAATCTCTTTTACAAACCTTTAACTTCCTTCAGGACAGCCATAATTCCCAACACAGTGGCGTTTTTGTTTGCTAGGTTCCCATGGGGATGAGGAGGGTGTTCGTGGTTCTGTCGCAGTTATAGCTACAGTGAAAAAGCCACAAAAGAACAACCACTTTGACAACGAGTTACAATTTATGTCTAGAGCTAAAAAAAACTACTTTTTTTATGGCCTGAAACATTTTACATGCTTGCTCC
Organism: Merluccius polli; assembly: GCA_030340625.1. Lineage (NCBI taxonomy): Eukaryota > Metazoa > Chordata > Actinopteri > Gadiformes > Merlucciidae > Merluccius > Merluccius polli. The sequence goes on along the minus strand of JAOPHQ010002380.1, from coordinate 49,487 downwards.
CAAGTGAACTTGGGTGTTTTTTTTGTTTTTTTTCCAGCAATGACAAGAGTTTTGGCAGGATACCTCTGAATCGAAAAGGATCCATTGAAAGACAAGGTGAGTCAGCGGTCTCGTATCAAATCGTCCGCGTTCAGCGCGTTCAGCGCGTTCAGCGCGTTCAGCGCGTTCAGCGCGTTCAGCGCGTTCAGCGCGTTCAGCGCGTACGCACATTGCGCTCAAGCAGTTTTTTGCCTCATCAGTCCAGACTGTGTTCCTTCGTCGCAGCAATTGGAAAGTTTTTCCTTCACGCTGATGTTATTTCCTGTTCCTGGTCCAGCTAAAGAAGTTCCTGGATGCCCCCGCAATTCCATTGGTCAGTCCATGCCTCCGGCCCCCATACCCAGGAAGGGCCCTCTTGTAAGTCCACCTTCTCTGACAATCAATCTCTCTCTCTCTCTCAACTGAGTGTGTATTCATGGTTGCTTTTAGCAGGGAAAATCACCCGTGACTGGTACATGAGTCATGTGTTTGTGTTGATGTTTTTTTTTTTTTTTTTGTCTGTTGATGGTGATGAACACAATGATGCACACTGTGTGCCTGTTTCTCTTTGGCGTTTCCAGTGGTTGGTTTGGTTTCCAGTAATACGCGTCCTTCCCTATACTGTACATTTCCTACTTTATTTAGGAAATGAACCAGCTCTAACAAGAGAGCAGTGGTCAAGAAAGTGGAATAGGTCATGGGACATTAATGTTGGACGTATACTCCAGCAACTAACTTAATGATGAAACCATACGAAGTTAAAGCTGCTAAACCATTAGCAATATTTATATCCTCCAGAAACTCTCTCATGAAATCTGTTTGTTATGGTCACAATTAGATAAGGGTTACTTGAATTGTAAAATGCATCATGCTATTTTTATCCGAAGGTCAACCTCCGTTTTTCTCTCTCTCTCGTGTGAAACTCAAAGTCTCCCTGCTATGGGATCTGTGTTTCAGAAGCACAAGCCCAAGCGTGTGAAAGCCATCTACAACTGTATAGCGGACAACCCAGACGAGCTGACCTTTACTGAGGGGGAGGTGATCGTGGTGGTTGGAGAAGAGGACCAGGAGTGGTGGGTCAGTATCTCCCAGGGGCCCGGCTAGAGAGAGAGAGTGTGTGTGGGCAGGAACCTGAAGTGAGAATTCCTGTGTGTGTGTGTGTGTGTGTGTGTGTGTGTGTGCGTGCGTGTGCGTGCGCATCCGTGCGTGCGAGAGGGAGGGTGTGTGTTGTGTTCACATGCAGGTGTTTTCGCGGCGCGGTATGTTCCCCCGCGGGCTCCGTTCCAATTCCAGCTCCATTCACACACAAAAGTCCTCCTATGCAGAACTGGATGTCAGTTCCCCTGGTAACCATGGTGGCCAGAAAACACGATAGCGAAATGACCTCATTCTAGAGTATCGCCCTCTCTTCCCGTACCCCCCCCCCCCCCTCCTCCATCCCGTTCTTTTTCTGCCTGCTGTTCCTTCCTCTGCGTGGGCCCTTGTCCGAGCTCAAACCAGCTGCAACTTGTTTTCCACTTGGCCGTATTTAGCCACCGTCTCTGGCCCATGTTTGGGCGCTCCTGTTAGGGTGGCCAAGTCCCCGAGTCCCCGCCCCTCCTACGTCCCTGGCCCACATTCGACGGGATGAGAGGAGCTAAAGAGAACCGTGTGTGTGTGTGTGTGTGTGTGTGTGTGTGTGTGTGTGTGTGTGTGTGTGTGTGTGTATGCAGTCTCCACACTGGCTGCATGCTAATAAAGCGGAGCGCATTCAAACTTAATTTGGTTTGATGTGTCGAAGTTGGGGTTGAGATGCGTTTTATCATATTTGATGCGTTTCTTACAGTCCACAGTCAAAACGAGATGGCAAATTTCACCGCACGTTGCACTTGTACTACGGCGGTTGGTTAGTTGGTCGTTGTTTTCTCATGCTGTGCTAATGTTGGGTCTCTTTAGGCAGGGAATGATGAATGATAGCTATGTATTGTGGACATGCAGAATGCAGACATGCAGAATGATTTCTCTGAGTGAACTTATGTCGTAGAACTTTTGTTCCCAGGTGTAGGAGACATTTTAAATGACTTAAGTGGAGATATGAAAGGAGGTTTTCGTTACTCCCGATCACGCAAGGTAATATTTGAAATGTTCCTCCTTTTTCTCAGAGGCGTTTTAGCGTGACGTAGCCTTCAGTACTAGCCCTGTAGTGATTAGCATGTGGTAGGTATCAATAGCTTTTTTGTGTGTCGTGTTTGTGCTCTAGCAGTTGTTCCCCCCCGAAAACTGGTCATAGCAGTTGTGTGGAAAATGTAGAGCCCCACCCTCAAATCGCCCTCAATCGAGACCCTTGTATTGGTGTGTTTGTGTGTGTGTGATGTCGCGATTGTGTGTCGTGTGCCCCGGTCACCACCGGGTGTCACCATTCTCCCTGAAACCCCCTCTCCCGTCTCTGCTCTTCCTCCACAGTTGGGCCACATAGAAGGGGATCCGATGCGGCGAGGAGCCTTCCCAGTGACGTTCGTACACTTCATCGTCGACTGAAAGGTCAACCCGGCGGGGGGGGGGAGGGATGTCGACTGTCAACCGTCGACTTTTTTTTTCGCGTGGAGTCGTCGTAGCTGAAGTTACGTCTGAACTCTGCCGATGAAGTGACGCTGCCATTTTTCACAACCGTGAAACGGACTCAGTGGGCGTCTCCGCCTCGGCGTATGGTTCACACCCATGCGCCGCCCCCCCGAGTAGCGCAATGGCATTGTATGTGACTTTTTTTTTTAACTTTGTTGTTTATATCAGTTAAAGACTATGAAAAAAAAAAAAAAGAAATATGATTGTAGTGAATGACCTCTTGCAATAAATTGCACTTTTCCAAGTCTTCATCTTGGTCACAGGTCAACACATCTGACTAAATGAAGGTCCTACCTGCAGTGTTTAACCCACCGGGCCGTTTTCTTGTCCACACACACACACACCCTGCGCAAAGTACTGTATTTTAACACGTAGAACCGTAGAAATGTGAATATCCTCAACGTACATTCCACTTCATTTCCAGCTTAACGTTTCATAGGGTTGTTGTTGTCGTCGTTGTTGTTGTTGTTTTTTAGAGATGCTCAACTGCTTCTAGCTGCTTTAACCTTTTTTCTAGTAGGTCTCCTGCATGGAGACATTTTCTAACGGTGCTAGCCCAGAAATATGCCAGGAACTGCCTCCTCCCTCCCTCCTTCCCCCCTAGGAACTGCTTCCCTGTCCCCATTTCTCACCCAGATGGGCATTGGGTGGGGGGGGGGGGTGCATGGTAAATGTAGAAAAGGGCAAGTTCTTGCATCTGGGAGAGTCCATATTCTCATGTCTGTTTGTGTGCGACTGCGAGAAATGTACAAGAGTTTAAAAAAACGTGCATATCTGCCATGGATGATTTCAATATCCTCCGATCGTCCACATCCTTTGTGCTGCACGACACGCTCTGCGGTGTGGTATGTGTCTAACATGTGGCAGTCGTACTGAAGAGAATCTCAATGCCCTTTACACCTTTTAGTGGCTGCAAGCCTCGGTTTCTAAATCGTCACCTCGACCTTCTTCCTGTGGTTGGGTTTTTTTTGTCTCTTGCCTCACACACACGCGAGGCTCTCTGGCTGCCTTATGAAGGGGTTTCCGAAACAAGCAAGCAAGCAAACATGTTGTAGCTCTCTTATTGGACGTTCACAACCGGGGCGTTGCTTTTTATTCCACTGTTCGTTGCGAGTCGCGCAGAAGAGAAAGAAACCATTCTGTGTTTCTGTGTCCCGGAAAGACGTGTTAAATCTGTAGCGCTATTATCACAAATATTCTTACAAAGCTTTCTATGTAATTAACTTTATTTTGGTTGCAGAGCAACTGTCTCTCTGTCTGTTTATAAAAAAATCTATATAAATATGTTGATATTATTTACACATTTAACCTGAAGCGAGCCTGCCGTGGATTTTGTGAATGACGAAAGGAGACGCTGCTTTGTGATTGGTGGATTCGACGCACGCGCCTCACTGGAACTAGAAAGTTTAATCGTCTAGGTTGTAAATAGATGGCGTTTTTTTTGTTTTGTTTTTTGTTTGTTGATATTTAATTGTAAGAAAAGGTGAACCTTGCCTTGGTGATTAAAATGTCGTTTGAATGCACTGTGGTGATGGAACAGTTACCAGATGTGACCTCAGCTGGACCTGTGTGTCTGTTGAAGTAGCCAACACACACACACACACACACACACACACACACACACACACACACACACACACACACACACACACACACACACACACACACACACACACACCTGGGTTCATTCATTCTTGCTGACTAAAGATTACTACATTGACTTAACTTTATTGTGCAAGTAAATGGGAAAATGAAACTGGAATAATAAAACCATGATAAAATTGTCGTTGGTCTTCATTTTTGACTGACATTCATGTCAGTCTCAAGTGTCTCAAACACAGACGTATTCCTTTGTATGTATCAAGAGCTCCCTCTGAAGGGATACCATTGAAAAGCTGTATATATTTGGCAGGGTTTATGTTGGATATACATTTTAAAAAAAGCCACCACACATTTTGCTTAAAGTTTAAAACTTTGTATTGATTTTCAAACGGAAACCAGCCTTCATAATCATCTGTATTGAAAATAAAAATAAATGTCTATTGTACCGGTAATTTGATTTAGTCCAATCATCTCAAACTGAATCCAGGATGAAATGGAGTTGAATGTAAAGAGGTTTGGTGTGTTACGTACCGGACACGCAATACAAACTAGAGCATTTAACATTTACGTTTTTACAAACAATACAAAAATATCAAGAGGAAACCATCTACATTAATGTGCATTCAATGTCTACTTCAAAACACATCAACCCGATGTGCAGTTAAATGTAAAAAATAATTTCACATGTTGTATGATTGATAAGAGGCCAGCACAATTACCATGAAAGCCATCATGATCATCGTCATGACGATCATTGTATGTGAATTATAGCCCATTTCAACACTGGGGCTGAATATAAACGATAGGTTCTTATTAAAGCAACCTTTAAATCTACCTTGCGTTCACACACTGACGGCTGCATGTACCGATGTTTATATCATTTTAGTTAAGTGTGAGATTCAACTTTTATTTATGCACAGTACCTTCAAAATCTTAATACTGTTTCAACAATTTTTTCTTCTCATATCAAAAATAGCTGAATATTTCCCACAAATTCCCAGACGCTGTTTACCCACACCTGTCACCGATGACTCACAATGTTACGTAACGCATATTCATACAAAATCAGTGTGCAATAAAAGTACCGTGTTTATACAGCTGTAACATACAATGAAAATAAAGCCTTTTCCTTTGGTTGCAATCATTCTGTGACCCTACTCAATAGCTTTGTACCCGGTGAAGACAGGGCTCCTTCAGAAGGAAGATAACGAATGATTATCAATTATTAAAAAATATTTTAGAATTATTATTGGACGATTTACAAATAGTAAATCAGAATGAAATTGAGGTAATTGAAATAGTAATGTGAGGAAAAAAACAGAACCATTGTTAAACAACCTGAACATGCTTCCAATAAACTCTGACATCGACTCTGGTCTGACTCAGATGTGGGCTGTGTGTTAAAGCTTTCGAAGCCGTCGCCTGAATCAGGACTTCTCTGACGTCAGCACGCAGTCAAACGATGCTGACAGTACCTTGCAGATGGACTGGGCTTGCTCCTGTAAAAACAATACATTCAATCAAATATAAAAATATATACGAGAGGGCATGAAACATAATCCAAGAGCATCTGTTGTATCGGGGGGGGGGTAGCATTGTGGCTGGGTGGGGCCTAGGGCTCCCGGGCGAGTGGTTCGAAAAGCCACCTGGAAGAAAGACGCCCAATTGCCTACTATTCCTGCTTTTTGCCTTTTTAGGGGTATTTTTTCTTCTTCGATTACACAGATATCGTGACGTATCGTAGACGGATTGCCATGCAATGTATCGAGTGTCGCAGAATCGCTTTATCGTCGTCATACCGTCAGTATCGCGACGTGTGAGTATCGTATCGTGAGTTACTCTGTGATTCCTTCCCAGCCCTACTCACTGCGCAGCTGCACTGGTACACCCAGACGCTGCACCGCTCCTGCTGGGTGTCGGTGGTCTTCAGCGCCAGGAGGTTCTTCCCGGCGCCCAGGCCATCGTCGTAGCACAGCATGCGCACGATCAGGTACAGGGGGTGGCGATGCAACACATCCTATAGGAGACATCACTGTTATAATACATGCATGCATCGTTACGTTAAAACTCGTTTCATCTTGTGTTCTTCACTTGTTAAGCACTTTGTACTAGGGCTGCCACGATTAGTCGATCGACAGAAAATTAATCGAGTCAAATTTGTATCATTAATAGATTCTCTAGACTAAATGTTTAATCGATTAAACATAAAAATGATCATTAGATTAATCGACTATGAAAATAATCCTTAGTTGAAGCCCAACTTAATGTCCGACCTAAAGTGTTTAAGATCCCTTGTCTAATGTGTATTGATGTGTACATAGTGAGTACTTACACACTGGTCCAGTGAGGCCACTTTGACTCCATACTTGGACACCCCCAGGATCATCTCCTCCTCCCCGGGCACAAATGGCAGCTTTCCGTCTTGCTGTCAAAGGAAGAAGCCAGTTAACTTGTGTTTAATCTGCCTGGTAGTGTTAACTTGTGTTTAATCTGCCTGGTAGTGTTAACTTGTGTTTAATCTGCCTGGTAGTGTTAACTTGTGTTTAATCTGCCTGTTAGTGTTAACTTGTGTTTAATCTGCCTGGTAGTGTTAACTTGTGTTTAATCTGCCTGGTAGTGTTAACTTGTGTTTAATCTGCCTGGTAGTGTTAACTTGTGTTTAATCTGCCTGGTAGTGTTAACTTGTGTTTAATCTGCCTGGTAGTGTTAACTTGTGTTTAATCTGCCTGTTAGTGTTAACTTGTGTTTAATCTGCCTGGTAGTGTT
>JAOPHQ010002380.1:0-37500 GCA_030340625.1 Merluccius polli | reverse complement strand
ATCTCTCTCTTTAAGCTGCTGTACACTGGAGACTTCTCCCGCCAGGAGGATAGACATCTGATGGCAGCCGAGATCCCCAGCGTCAAACCAGACATTTTAATTATCGTACGTTCTAAAGAAAGAGCGGCGTGTGTACACACATTATACAATATGAACCAACACTGGCTGTAGAGGAAGACGGTTCAACTTCTCATGCTGAGATTGTGTTTCCAGGAGTCCACCTACGGCACACACATCCATGAGAAGAGGGAGGAGCGGGAAGCCAGGTTCTGTAACACCGTCCACGACATCGTCAACAGGGAGGGCCGCTGTCTGATCCCAGTGTTTGCCCTGGGCCGAGCCCAGGAGCTGCTGCTCATCCTGGGTGAGAAATATGCTCTGCAAGTCCTGCTCCTTTCTGGAGGTTTTTTGACGACCCTATTAAGTCCTATTTGAATCTGAGCTGCTGAAAGTGGTGTGTTGTATTGAATAGTAATAATACTTTATTGATAAAAATGAGAAGAGTAACACAGTGCCACAGTAAAATCACAATAAAACCTATGAAAACAATCAAAAAAAGATGGAGGAAGAGGCATGTAGAAGCACAGTAAAGTGCTCATAAAACCAATTATACAAATAAATACAGTAAGACATGAAGCACTGTTTTATTAATAAGGGAGACGATGAGGTTGTTTGCGATGATGTTTCCTTCTCTTAGACGAGTACTGGCAGAACCACCCGGAACTCCATGACATCCCCATCTACTATGCGTCCTCGCTGGCCAAGAAGTGCATGGCCGTGTACCAGACGTACGTCAATGCCATGAACGACAAGATCCGCAAGGCCATCAACATCAACAACCCCTTTGTGTTCAAGCACATCAGCAACCTCAAGGTACACAGATGATCCCTCATACAAGAGCAGAGAGAGAAGACATTGAAATCAAACGAGAAACAATGTATAAGGCAACCATTTTCTCATGAACATGTTATTTGTAATTGTCTAACCCATTTGCATAGATGAACCCAGGGTTGGGAGTATTGGATAAAGTTCTGCCGTTGCGGTGTCTGTTCTTTTCTCAGAGCATGGATCACTTTGATGACATCGGCCCCAGTGTTGTCATGGCGTCTCCGGGTATGATGCAGAGTGGGCTGTCCAGGGAGCTGTTTGAGAGCTGGTGCACCGACAAGAGGAACGGCGTCATCATTGCCGGCTACTGCGTTGAGGGAACGCTGGCCAAGGTGCTGGTGCAATACTAATGGATGAATGCATCTGTTGAATCTCATCTGACAACAACACAATCAGACAACATCAAAGTGGAGGGACTATGCCTGCTTAATGCAGGTTATAGCAGCTGATTTTCCAAATTGGCTCAAATCAATGCTAGTTGATGTCATGCCACGGAAAGTTACATACCTCAGCAACAGAAAGCTGATCAGAAAAAAAATGCAATTACAGTAAGCTCACCAGAGATGGCGATGTCGTTCATGGTTTGGATTATGTTAAATTAAGTTAAGCTCTTTAATTAACAACATTGCATGCATATACTGAGGTGACATGTGGTATAAATCTGTACACCCCCGCTCACCTCCAGCGTGTCCCCTACAGCACATCATGTCCGAGCCAGAGGAGATCACCACCATGTCGGGTCAGAAGCTGCAGCTGAAGATGTCTGTGGACTACATCTCCTTCTCGGCCCACACCGACTACCAGCAGACCAGCGAGTTCATCAGGGCACTTAAACCACCACATGTGGTAGGAGCAGCAACGACCTCTGTTAGAGCTGGTCCATACAGTCGCATTGTTTAAATGCGGAAATTGAGCATTTACAATTTTCACACAAACTTGGTCTCTGAAAGTTTTAGATAAGAGATTACTGCAAAATTATTTAACAGTAGGCTCCCAATAGCAAAGCACCCTTTGCTGACACCGTACTGTTCATTAACATAAGATGTACTTTGTTAATCCCAGGCAGGAAATTAGAGTGTCACAGATAGTACAGGACAGTAATTAAAAAGGAAGAATTAATATAAGAGTTAAAAATGATAAATTGATGCAGAAAATATATCTAGATAGGTAGATCTAGAGTATTGTATTTATTTTAAGTGTTGCAGCAGCAGTTCACATAAATGACAAAAAACACACATCATTTACAAAAACACAAAATGGCGAGTAGCAGAAACTAAATTACATTCACGGAAATGCATAAAGTAAATGTTATAATACATTTTGATCTTTTCGGCGTGTTCTGCTTCAGATCCTGGTGCATGGAGAGCAGAACGAGATGGCCCGTCTGAAGGCTGCTCTCATCCGGGAGTACGAGGACAACGACCAGGTCCACATCGAGGTCCACAACCCCCGCAACACAGAGGCCGTCACCCTCAACTTCAGGGGGGAGAAACTGGCCAAGGTGACCACCCTGCCTGAACGTTTAGTAGCTTCTCACTTTCTCTGTAATACAATGGTGGGCTTTACCTTATGAATCAACATCTAACCCTAACCCTACAAGCTCTAAGGGGTGAGACTAATTCCTTTAAATGGCCTGGTGATGCTAAGGTACTGACATAGTTCAGGCCCTGATGATGCTGAGGTACTGACATACACAGTGGGGAGGAGAGGTACTAAATCCTGGTCCCCATCTCAGGTCATGGGGTCTCTGGCGGATAAGAAGTGCGTCCAGGGCCAGCGAGTGTCGGGCATTCTGGTGAAGAAGAACTTCAACTACCACATCCTCACCCCCTCAGACCTGTCCAGTGAGTAGCTCTTTGTTACTTCCCCTTTCTTTTTCTTCTCAAGTAAAGTACAAAACCTAGAGCCATACGCAGTAGTTCAATCAAAGACTAGTACATGAGTATGCTGTTTAAGATGGCTGTGTGGGAACACATTATAGGACTAGAACATCCTGCTTGGTCTGTTTTGCAGCGTACACAGAGCTGGCCATGAGCACGGTGAAACAGACACAGGCCATCCCCTTCACAGGCCCTTACTCTCTGTTAGTCTGCCATCTGAGGAACCTCACTGGTAAGGAAGTACTCTTGTTCTGATGTATATCAACACAAAAATGGATATATTATATTGCATTTCCTTAATTTTCCCTTTGGAGAAATGTGTAATTTGTCCCGATATTTTGGTATAAACACTAAAACCTAACCTTCTAAAAGACTACCAGTATGTGCTGACGAATGTGTCGGAGATGTATGAACCTTTTACTTGGCTTCTTGCCTGCAGGTGATGTGGAGGAGCTGGATGGGACGGAGAAAAACACCCTCAAGATCTTTAAGAGCATCACCCTGGTCCACGAGGTCGGCATGGTGATGCTGGAGGTCAGTAGCACCAAAGATGTTCGAATAGGATTGGGGCGGCCCTTCTGTGTTTTCTGTGGTTCCTGCTGCTGCTACAGGTCGTTCTGAAACGTATATATTTGGCTGTAAGCCTGTGTTAAAAGTTATCTTCCAAGGGGTTTTATAAGCTCCAACATAATGCAGCCTCTGTCCTCCTCTCTACTATTTACTATTTAGTCATTTCACAACTTGAACTTGAAGAGTGAATGTGGGGGATTGAACCCAGAACCTTTTAGGCTGGGAGTTGAACACCTTAACCACTACTCAATCATGTCCCCTGTCCTATTAATGTGGATAATGGCTACCTCCGGCTCTGAACTAACTCTGTGTTCTTCCTCTTGTGTCTGCCAGTGGATAGCGAACCCTCTGAATGACATGTATGCTGATGCTGTCACCACGGTGGTGCTGGAGGTCCAGTCAAACCCCAAGGCTCAGAAAGGTAGGTTTAAATTGACAGTGTGTGTGGATAGCTTAGCTGTGACCTTCTGTATATTTTTTGGTGTGCTACATCGTAAATAGGTTTACAATATAAGTGTCTCCTATATGAGTTCTTATATGGTCTTGTGGTTTCTATAACAGTGATGGAATCCCAGTGTGTCATTGTGGACATGGAGGTCTACCAAGCCAGACTGGAGGTCATGTTACAGTGAGTGTAATGTCAGGTTCATCTATATCCTCACTGACACATTGAAATAATTAATAACTAGAATATGAATCAATAAAATATTAAATATGAATCAATAAAATGATTATTACATATAAAAAGCTCAGTTAGCAAAAAATGATATACCACCTCTGGTGTATCTGGCGAGTGACCGTTGTGTTGAATGTTAAAATCTCCAGGGACATGTTTGGCGAGGACTGTGTGGAGTTCAGAGACAGTAGTAACCTCGCCGTGACAGTGGATGGGAAGACGGTCCTGATCTGCCTGGAAACTAGAGTGAGTCGTCGTCGTGAACATCTTCGCACGCTTACCAGTGACGAGTACAAGTGTTGTATAATTAATAATAGGGGTGGGACAAAATACCGATCCTGGAATATATCGTGATACTTCCATGTGCGATACGTTATAGAGACACTGGCGCCAAATATCGATATTTTTATTAAAACATGCTGGCGCTCTAAATGGATTTCCCCGCATTAAGCCTGTTACCATTTTGAGTTACCAGAGTCACTGGTTACACAGATATTGTGATGTATCCTAGATGAATTGTCTTGCAATGTATTGAGTGTCGCTGCATCGTGATACCGTTGTTATCGTGGACAACGTATTGTGATAGTATCGTATCGTGAGTTACTCTGTGATTCCCACCCCTAATTAATAATCATCCTCATCCATGTCTTCCTCCCTGTGGTGGTGGTGGTCCTCTTCTCCCCGGCCCAGACGGCGTGTTATGAGGACGAGGGCACAGAGGACGACTCCCTGAAGGAGATGGTGGAGCTGGCTGTGCAGAGGCTCTACGACGCTCTCAACCCCGTTATCTGAGGGGGTCCCAGTCCCCGTGGAAACGCAACCCATCGCACACTCCAGCAGTCCTGAAGAAGACCACTGGCCTCTATGAGTCATACCTTGTATTATTCTGCTGTCCCCATGACAAGCATATACATAATTCATGACCGGATGACTTGTAGAGTAGAGGGCATTGTGGGTAATTTGGTGGAATATAATTATTTTTGCACAATAGTGAAACTGAGTGCTTGAAAAGCATATCTGACTTAAGTATGACTTGGATTATATGAACATCAGCAAAATATGCTATAACTAGAACGGACTAGAAAAGTCCTCGCGTCCTTTTATACCGTTTTAAAATTGCGATGGCGGTGTTCATGAATTGAACTTTATTAACCATTAACAGCCTCTGAATTTACTAAATAATGCATGTGGGCATAAATGGTACTGCATATTGATTTTTATCTAATTTGATTCAATATGTTGTGAGTTGTGTCGAGCACTGAATTAAGTATTTTAAATGTATTTATTGCCAGCTGACATATCCAGAGTTGGAGTGTAGGTTCCGGTACTTGTAGTTGTTTGTTTACTATGTGTGTGTGTCTATTGTCTATTGATTTTGAGACTTAAATGCATGGCATACCTACACTAATCTTTGTGAATTTGTTTAATTTATTTTGTTATATTGTACTTGGTATAAGCATTACATTTGAGGCTCTTAGATAATTGTTAGGAAAATAGAAACCTGTTTCATGAATAATTAATGTGTTTTGTTTGTTTCAAGTGACAAAAGTACTTACTGTCTAATCTTGTTTTTGTTTTCTCTTTGACACTGGTCTAGATTTAGTTTTACAATTGTCTACAAGTCAATAAGTTGTGTTTCGTTTGTTATTTGCAAATATTTATTGCAGCTGCTTAGAGTTTTGACTGTTTTTGTTGCAGTGTTTAAAATGCTCAAAAAATAATTAATGACTGAATAAATGTTCTAAATACACTAACTTAAAATGTCTGGTATTTAAAAAACATGTTGATCTTAATCTTTAAAATGGAAATCATCGCATGACCACAAAGTAAAAAAAACAAAACAAATCAATTTACATACCAGAAATGTGCGGTCAGCCTGCTTCCCCGTGCAGTGCTGAGTATCTGGTGCTCTGTGCAGCTCAAGTTGCCTCCATGCACTCTTTACTAATGCAGCAGGGCATATTGTTGATGGCTGTATGCGTCCTATTCTCTAGCTCTGATACTGTAGGCGGTAATGTATTGGACGACACATGAAGACAATGTCAACAATCTTTGTAAAGGTCAATGCTAATCACCAGCATATTATTTTATTATAGTTTGCCAACAGGTGACCCTGAAGGCATATTGCACAAATGAACCAAAGAAGATGATCAAAGTCTTCCGGCCAAATGCATATATTAAGTATCTGTGGACACATCTGGATTTAAATTAAATAAAACTGGAAGAGCAAGGAATAACACACACAACCCCAACAAGCGTTAAAAGCATTTTAAAAGCTATACTCATATAGAGACGTCTGTCTGAAATAAAATGTGCTGACGACTTTATAAAAGCCAAAGGACGTTAAGCTGTAATGCACAGCACAAAGTCCTAGATTGTAATGGAAACCATTAAAAGCAGAGGGCCATTAAAGCTTTCAGTGTGACGGTGTGATTAAAACCCAGCACGCCTGCAACAACATAAATAACATGTTGACTCGTAGTGTCTCGTGTTTGGGCTCATGCATTCTCAAATCTCCCCTACCGTGGTTGAAAATACATGCACACGTTGCATACGCTGTGCTGTGGTGCAGGACACATGTATGTACATATGATGGACGTTTTCCAGAGATGCAAAGGCCATCTCCAGAATGATAACACCTGGATGTGGTCAACCCTGTCCTGCAACTCAAACCCAGCAGCCAGATACTAGGTAGACCTCCTCTCCCCTCCCTCATCCACTCTCCTCTCCTCCTCCCTCATCCCCTCTCCTCCTCTCTCATCCACTCTCCTCTCCTCCTCCCTCATCCCCTCTCCTCTCTCATCCACTCTCCTCTCTTATCCCCTCTCCTCTCCTCCTCTCATCCCCTCTTCTCTCATCCCCTCCCCTCTATCCCTCTCATCCCCTCCCCTCTCCTCCTCTCTCATCCACTCTCCTCTCCTCTCCTCTCCTCCCCTCTCCTCCTCTCTCATCCCCTCTCCTCTCCTCCTCTCTCATCCCCTCTCTTCTCCGCCTCTCTCATCCCCTCCCCTCCATCCCCTCCCCTCTCTCATCCCCTCCCCTCTCCTCTATCCCCTTTCTTTAAATTGAACAAGATGGCCACCGCCACGACCAGGAGCGCCCCCACCGCCGCCTCCGGCACGCCGTCCAGCTTCCAGTCGCGCTTCTCCGCGGCGCGCCTGCGCGTCAGCATCTCCTCCTTCCGCGCCTGCGCGTCACGCTGCCTCTGCAGCTGCGCGCCATAGTGGGACTTTATGAAGTCGTCGAAGTCGAAGACCGTCCGGCTCCCCCTTACGCCCCCCATGACGGAGGTGCGGGACCCGGACGTCTGCGTGGTCTCGGAGGCGGTCTCCTTGGTCGGGGGTCCATGGCCCCCGGACGACGACGACCCGGCCAGGAGGAGGTCCGAGCTAGTCAAAATGCCGCGGTCGTACCGCTTCTTCAGGGCGGCGTTGCCCAGCACGTGGTACGCCTCGGTGACGTCAGAGAAGCGACGCGTCGCCTCGCCGTCCGGGTCCCGGTTCCGGTCCGGGTGGTGGCGGAAGGACTGCTTGTAGTACGCCGTCTTGATCTGGGCGTGGGTGGCGCTGGGGGACACCTCCAGGACCTCGTAGTAGCCCGTCCTGGTCTTGTACAGCGGTCCGCCGGACTGGGTCCCGTTGTTGTTGTTGCCGCTACCGTACGCCCTAACGGGACACACTCGCCCGGGTCCGGGTCTCCACATGTGGCCCAGATCTACACGTGACACTCTCGAAAGTGCGGGTCTCGTCCAACACGGGAGCCGGTTGCTCCTCAGGAGGAGTGACTCCTCATCTGTTGTTGTTGCGTAACGGTCTGCGACTGCAGCGGTCACCTCGCCGGGGGAGACCTCCCGGTCCAGGTCCAGGTCCGACCAGGGACCGGGACCGCCTCCCCGGACGGGGACCGCGTGGCTCGCAGTCGGACCTGCGCCATTTAGGAGCGGACCGCTGCATGTTCCGTGTGAGAGGTGTAGGTGTAGGGCCGTCCTCCCGATGCGGGACCTGACCAGAGCCATGTTGTTGTCGACATCCCGGGCCGAGGAGGAGGAGCGGCGCTGATTTGCTTCCGTACCGGAACCGGAAGTAAATACACACGCGTGAGCTACAGCGCCCCCTGTGGGTCACGCAGTGCGTGGCTATCAACAGTAATAAAACATATATACAAAAAGATGGAAAAAAACGCCCACCATGACACATTTCGTATTGAACAAATACGATTTTGAGTTTTGCTATATATATATATAACAGCATAGATGCATATATCTCACATCCACAAATCCACGTCCGAAGTACCGGAACGCACGTGAGAAAAATACCGGAAGTGTGGTTGTCTCTCTCTGGCAGCCATTGGCCAGTAAGGCTGATTTTTATAATGTCCAAAACAAAAACAATAGTTTGGCCTCAGTTGGTTTTATTCGGCGACTCCATCACACAGGTCGGTTAATCCATTCAATATTATTTTTGCGCTATATATATTATATACGCCACGCCATTGGTCGTATTCATTCATGTTATTGAATCTGCAAATGAAATGTCAGTAGCAGCAGGTGGGTTTCTGCTCACCTGTGTGACCTGTGATAGCCACCTGAGTGACCATGTGATATCCACCTGAGTGACCATGTGATACCCACCTGAGTGACCATGTGATATCCACCTGAGTGACCATGTGATACCCACCTGAGTGACCATGTGATACCCACCTGAGTGACCATGTGATATCCACCTGAGTGACCGTGTGATATCTACCTGAGTGACCATGTGATATTCACCTGTGACCGTGTGATTTTCACCTGAGTGACCTGTGATATCCACCTGTGATATCCACCTGAGTGACCGTGTGATATCCACCTGAGTGACCGTGTGATATCCACCTGAGTGACCGTGTGATATCCACCTGAGTGACCGTGTGATATCCACCTGAGTGACCATGTGATATTCACCTGTGACCGTGTGATTTTCACCTGAGTGACCTGTGATATCCACCTGTGATATCCACATGAGTGACCTGTGATATCCACCTGAGTGACCGTGTGATATTCACCAGAGATACCATGTGATATTCACCTGTGACTGTGTGATATCCACCTGAGTGACCGTGTGATATTCACCTGAGATACCATGTGATATCCACCTGTGACCGTGTAATATCCACCTGTGACCTGTGTGATATCCACCTGAGTGACCGTGTGATATCCACCTGAGTGACCGTGTGATATCCACCTGAGTGACCGTGTGATATCCACCTGAGTGACCTGTGATATCCACCTGAGTGACCGTGTGATATCCACCTGAGTGACCTGTGATATCCACCTGAGTGACCGTGTGATATCCACCTGAGTGACCGTGTGATATCCACCTGAGTGACCTGTGATATCCACCTGAGTGACCGTGTGATATCCACCTGAGTGACCTGTGATATCCACCTGAGTGACCGTGTGATATCCACCTGAGTGACCGTGTGATATCCACCTGAGTGACCGTGTGATATCCACCTGAGTGACCGTGTGATATCCACCTGAGTGACCGTGTGATATCCACCTGAGTGACCGTGTGATATCCACCTGAGTGACCGTGTGATATCCACCTGAGTGACCGTGTGATATCCACCTGAGTGACCGTGTGATATCCACCTGAGTGACCTGTGATATCCACCTGAGTGACCTGTGATATCCACCTGAGTGACCATGTGATATCCACTCTTTTCAGTTTTCTTTTCAAGCTCATGGATGGGGTTCAGAAGTCGCGGACAAACTAGCTCGGTAAGCGGTTTACGGTTCTTCCTGGTGCACAGTGTACACATGGCTGCACCACCACTGCACATGAAATGGACACACAACTCTAATATTTCACAACGTTCGCCCCATTAGAAGGTGTGATGTGGTGAACAGAGGACTGTCTGGGTACAACTCCAGATGGGCAAAGATCCTCCTGCCTCGACTCTTCCCCAGCAAAGCATCAGACAACATAGTGGCTGTCACAGTCTTCTTTGGTGCCAACGACTGCGCTCTTGAAGGTCTATAAGTTGCATGTTTGCGTGTTATATATACTTTATTTCATTATTCGTCGTACAAATTTGACTTGGTTTCCCTTGAAGATTCTGTTAATATATGATGTATAAACTCAAGCCACTGGTTTGATTGATCCATGACAAAATATATTGATTGTTGTATGTTTCTCTTGGTCCTCCTAGACAAGAACTCCCAGCAGCACGTCCCTCTAAACGAGTACTCTGAGAATCTGAAGGAGATAGCCAGACACCTGGCGTCAGTAGGGGTGTCTTCAGACAGGGTCATCTTCATCAGTCCCCCTCCTCTTCACGAGGCCACCTGGGAGAAGGAGTGTCTGATTAAAGGTGATTTGGCAGTGCCCTGTTCTTGTTCTTTACCCGAACATCTCCATCGTCTCCCATCTACCCTACATACTTTTGGCCGTCTAATAGGAGAAGGATAGACTAGTGGTTAGGGTGTCTGACTCCCAACAGAAAGGCTGTGGGTTCGACACCCAATTCACACAGCTTCTTAATGACCTGTCTAAAAACGTACTGTAAGTCGCTCTGGATAAACATCCACTCGCTGAATTAAATTAGGCTAACCATACCACCCTATCCCTCCATCCCCCAGGATACCCTCTTAATCGTCACAACTCTGTGGCGGGGAGGTACGCCCAGGCATGTGTTGAGGCGGCCGGGCAGTGTGGGGTCGAAGCCCTGGATCTCTGGACCCTCATGCAGAAAGATGGACAGGTGGGAACTGCATCTAAACTAACCTTGATTAACATGAGGTACTTTAGAATCCCTCAGCAGGTCCAGTAGCCAAATATAAGGAAAATGTGTTGGTAATATATATATATATATATATATATATATATATATATATATATATATATATATATATATATTGCATATATTCACAATTGGAAGATACAATTTGGGTTCTGTGGGTGATTTAAAATGAAATCGTTTTTATTTTTAGATTTGACACATTCAAACTTATGATTATTCAAGTCATTATTACTGCTTAGGGGTATTTATATACGTATCCAGTCTCCAGATGTCATAGACGGTGTCTGTTCATGCATATCCAGTCTAGTCATAAATACACTTCCAGAAGTCCCCCTGACATTCAGTTGACATCCTCACATTTCGCAGGACTACACGGCCTACCTGTCTGACGGACTGCACCTCTCCGAAAAGGGAAACCAGTTTGTGGCCCAGCGCTTGTGGAGTCTGCTGGAGGGCCGTTTGGTTGACCTGCCCTTCATCCTGCCTTACTGGGGGGATGTGGACCCCAAGGACCCTGAGAGCAGTCTGCTTTGTGACTAGCCACGAAGATACAGAACCCAGAGGATGTCCACATGTACCTCATTCAATTGTATCTCACCGTTGCATCGTAGATCATAAGAGGTAGAATGGTATGAACCGCTGAACACCAGGTGAACTTTAAACTGGTAACAGGCATTTCAGCTTTTCTTCTTTTGTTATATACTTTGAAATAAATGATTGCAAGGTGACATGTTAAAATGCACAATAAAGCTTTTTTATTTAATTTATTTGAAACATGTGCAGTAATGCAAGCGTATTTTTAGCTCAACAGTGGACAAATAGTTTGCATAAAAACTAAATTCACAACATCCATTCATCCAATACAATACAGCCGGGTTCTTGATCTATAAAACAAACATTACATTTTCAACATGATGCGTCAGTGGCTGGTACAGGCTTTAAATGGTGCATAGAAATAAGAAAATGAGGTGACATGATTAATTGTGGGTGATTAGAATTAGGTCAGGGGAAATTCTCTGCACACCCACTACATTTTTTTGGCTTTTTGTACACATCAGAACTCAAGGCAAATAAATCATAGAAGGCACTATACTGTTCATCAGGGGTCAGGGTTCATTTGTATGACAAACTAAAAGATAAAAAGCACCCATTGAAAAGCTATCAAGCTACAATGCAACCACAAAATTACTTTAAAAAAACCACCATCTGGTCCAATTGTTAATACTGGGATCGTACATTTCACACTGATCAGCAATGCCTCTTGAACACTTAGTAAGCAACTTAAAACTACGGACGTATATATATTTTTAAGTTTCTGCTTTGACACATGTAACTTAAAAAAGTACAGTAATCTATGTGTAAAAATCTATGTGTATAAAACAAACATGATCATTCAGTAGTTTTTCCAACAACAGTCCCTGGCTTCACGAGACTACATGAGCACCATCTTTACTGAGCCTCTACTTTGCTATCTGGTGCCTGTGTGTGTGTGGTCCTCAGTTCTCTCTTAAGTGCTAAACCCTCGTTCTCAATATCAGGTGACTTAAAAACAAAATGCATATCAATGTGTGTGTAGATTTAAAAAGTACTGCATCTAAAAGATTTGCATCTATGTCTGGGGTGGTTGTTCCCTTTGAAGGTGTGTTACAGTATATGCGCACGCCATGCGGCTCAACACTCGGTCTCTTTGGTGTCAACGCAGGCCTGCCTGTGTAGCCGCCGGCGCTCCCGCCCCCCCGGGCTCTGCTCGGTCAGATCCTCGTAGGAGGACCTCGTATCCGACGAGCAGGCTGCGCCGGTTGTGGACTCGTCCCCCGGCGGGCCCTCCTCTCCGGGGTGAGATTCGATGCTGGTGTCCTCCTGGATGGTGTCCAGCGTCCCCGCGGGGATGCTGCAACTCAGGCCTGAGGCCGGGGTAACACTGCTGCCTGCTGGGCCCGGCTGCTGCTGCTGCTGCTGGTCTGTTAGTGGCTGGAAGGAGGGCGCGGTCTGGCCGCCGGAGGAGGAGGGAGGTGGATGTCTGACGATGAGCATGTTCGCCGACTCGAGGCCGCTCATCATGTCTTGACTCTGAAGGGAGGAGGCGGGGTGAGTGACGCACCACACGGCCAGCTGCTGGTTGTGACTGAGGCTCGGATCCACTCCATTTTTAAAACATGTTTACACATCTACTCAATCTGCTCCATCCATGTCAGTCGTTGACATAGATATAATCCTCTTATTGATATGAATGGCTTTCATATAAGAAAACATTCAAATCAATTCCGATGTGTATGGGTCATGTGGAAAAACAGAATAAAATAAAATGGAGTGTGTCCCCCCAGTCTCGATGTTTACCCAGTGGATGTATGATGAGATCACAGGACACTACAAAGCCATAACAAAGACAACAACATCCTGTGTGATGGCGATGCAAGCTAAAAACACACCGACACACTTGCGGTCTCCAGATGTTGTTTCTGAGGATACCCTTTAAAAACGCATCCTTGATTTCTTGAGGAAATCTCTTAAGATTCGATGGGACTGATGGGAAGACAGCCGAACAGAGTACATGGGGGGGGGGGGGGGGCATGCATCAGGCTCAAGGTCATGTGACTTTCTGAGCGGCCATGACAACAAAACCAAGTGACTGCGTCAAGAAATTAGAGGCTGCAAGAGTATCCGCCACTGACCGACTGAGCAACCATGCACAGACTCCTCATGGGAACCCACCGGCACGGCCATTCAACACCAAGCCACAGGACACACACTCACCTGTGGCAGGAGCCCGACTACAAACCTCCAACATCTGCTGCGGTGCCAACGAGAACAACAGGGGCCAAGGCAAAGGGTGATGGACAGCCGGTCACTTGGAGCTCAGACCCAACACAGTGCCTTGTGTCGGGGTGTTGCTGACCTCTCATGTTGCGCTTCAGTTTGGGGCCTTTTTTTTTTACCAAATCAGAATCTCCTTGACCCTCTGTGATTCCTTTTACTTTATTCTGGTCTAGATTGTGGCAGCGTTGTCATACAGTATGCCTTAAACCTGTAATGGTTTCTGCACTGAAATTGCAGTTCAATTTAAATAATAGAGTATGTCTATGCAAGTCTACAATTCCTTATATTTTTATTTCCTCATCCGATTTTTGTGTGTTAAAAATGGTTGCGGGGAAGGTGCATTAGAAGTGTTAGTGTGTCTCTAAGCTTGATGCTGTTTAAGAGTGTCTGAATTAAAGTGACACTTACACTGGGAGGGTAGTAGAAGGTCTTGGTCTGCTGCTCATACTGCTGGTCAAGCTGCTTGTCCTGCAGAGAAATACATTGTCATCATTTGTAAGGGGACATGACATGACATGACATGACATTGTCATTCTTGGATGAGGTCTGAAATATTTGAGAAAATGTTACATTGTGTCTGATCATCATTCATCATAAACCAAGGAGGGACTTGGTGTGAATAGGATTGGCAGTGTCTTACCACACAGTGAACCAGGATGCTGAGGGGAATCCAGAAGACGAGGGAGAACACCACAACCGAACCCACGATGTTATCAGCCAGGAACTTCCCTAAGGTTCCCCCGGAAACACAGGCATAAAAGACGCAATTCATATAGTAAGACAATGTAGTTAACGACATTGTATATTGAAGGCCTCGTCTCTCCAAACACCAATACAAGTGAACCATTATCACATAATCATATAGAATATCGTAATTTTACGTGATTTAAGTGATTTTTTTCCTCCCCAGAATACTGATATGCAATTTCAGAAAAGGAATTGCAATATAAGGAGCATGCTAATATTTTGATTTTAATGTAGCGAAGTCGACTTACCAAACGTGTTTATATCGAGCTTGTCAATGAAATCCCACAGCCTTTCGATCACATCCTGCACCTGTTTCATGCACTTTCCCTGTCAAATCAGACACACACACACACACACACACACACACACACATTAACGCAACTCCAGCAGTGTTGTATCGATGAGGCGGTCAGATTGATAACCGCAGGGACTGCAGATGAAAATTAGCCTGCATGGCTACATCTAGGGCACATTTACATGTTGGACTCAAATGCTCATGTTATTTAATGTGCATTGTCCCTTCTTAAATTAATAAACAAACAAACAAATAACCAAGGGGGGTTTAGGTCACTCACAGCACCATCGCAGAAGCCCACGGTGCAGGGTTTGCCCTTGCGCAGGAAGAGGAAGCTCTCGTTGGGGTGAGTGAACGGCGAACAGGTGCCGTCTAGGCCCCGGCAGCACACTTTGCACGAGTTATCCGTATCTGGAGGAGAGGCAGGGGGGGCGTTTTTAATACATGACATCCATTTAGCAAAAATCTTATCTTGTAAGTAAGGTCCATTCAGATCCAAGTGAAGAAAGAAAACGAGTCAAGAAAGGGGTTGAAGACCACTAGAGCCCACATCAAAAACTTTCCCTGGTTTAAAATGGACCTCAAAATAGACTTTAATGGACCCCTCTCTCTTACCATTGCAAGCGCACGAGTGCAGGTTCTGTGTGGCCTCGCAGAACGGGTTGCAGTCTCCGGCGAGACACTGGCCCATGTCCACACACGTGGTGTTGTCGCGCGCATTCTCCGGGGGAGGACACTCACTGCTTTCACCTTTTACAGACAACAAGGTCACAAGGTCAGTGGGAAGCTCAGGACATGCCACTGCACCGGCGAGGCTGCTGCTGCTGCTAGGCTAGATAAAACTGGGGTACGTTCGTTGACCAACACGCATATTGTGTTACAAGAGTAACATTTAACAAAACAATTGATCAAAAACAAAAAATATTAAATGAAAATATGAAAAATATCAGGAATATACATCTTAGTACAAAATACATAGAAAAAAATAAAATAAAGGAAAAATACAATAAATTATTTCACCTCAAACATTATTTGTATAACCCCCCATTTATTTGTTTCCTGTTCTTTTATTTCAGTTATTTAAATAGTAATAAATATTGTTACATGGGGCATGCCTGTCATTGCACATTGCACCCGTACCATAAATATTAAATGAAAATATGAAAAATATCAGGAATATCAGCAATGTATACATCTTAGTCACCTGTCATTGCACATTGCACCCGTACCATAAATATTGTACATTTACAGGCATATCGCCAGTAGGGGGAGCTCACCTGTGCAATTGGACATGCCCTTACAGGTGGCACTTATGGGCTCCTGGCACGTTTTCCCAGCCCGCTCAAACTTGCAATTCTTACAGCAAGGGCTGTTCCTGTCACTGTGGAGTGGAACGAGAAACACCAGAGAGACGTTTGGTGAGGTTAAATGGTTCTAAATGTTTGTTTAAAAAGATCTGTGCCAATGTTAACGGGCTTGGCTGCCTCACTGATAGGACGCTAAACCACACAGACCATTTCTGTTGGATACCATCCACAGCTGGGGGTTTCACACACACACACACACACACACACACACACACACACATGCACGCAGTATCTACTCATTTACTTCTGTTTATTTCCATGCTTTGGCAACACATTTTTTCATTTAAATGTCATGCCAATGAAGCTTGAGAGAGAGAGGGGGGAAGATTAATGATCAAAGAGAAATCTAAGCAATGAATGATTGAACCAAACCCATCACAGACACCAGAGCAGTAAAACCTGACACTCCCTTAGAAATGTAGGAGAGGGAGTATGTTTTGGACAGGGCTGTACCTGCACTGCGCGACAGGCTTGAACTTGCACTCTGAGGTACAGCAGGGGTCATCGTTGAGGTGCAGCAGCCCCGGGTCGCAGTCCTCACCTTCCTCCACACGAGAGTTGCCACACACCTTGCTGTTCCGCTTCTTGAAGCAAATCGGCGCCTTGAAGCTCAGTGTCTTCCCGATGGAGATCTTACTGCAGTTGGAGAAGCGCTACGGGGCAGGCGAGGGGAAAAGCGGAGAAAGAAAAATGTTTTTTAACGTCATTGTTATCAAGCTGTGTTTCTTCATTTCTAAATAGCAACGGTAATGTCCACTTGAGACATTACAGAACTGTACCTGCATTGCGCAACCATATTCAGCACCCTAATGTGTATCCATCTATTCAAATGTTGAAAATGGATGTTATATGAATAGACTTTATCCACCAGAAATGTGCTTCATCATTTGGTTGAAGTACTTGGATTAGTAAAACACAGTTACATTGTACCTTAAAAAGGTTTTATTCAACAATGAAAATCAAATGCAGATTTTGAAATACAGCGAACACATAGCTATTATTCAGTGTGTACCTTGTTGTTGAAGTGGTCCCCACTCACAGCGATGGGGTACATGACAAACTTCCCGCCGTGGTCGTCCGTGGGGGCGCAGGCTTGGATATTGTCAGGGTCGTGCTCCGCGCCAAAGTTATGACCCAGCTCATGGGTGGTCACCAGGTCCGCCTCCTGGTAGGACACACACACACACGCACACTTACACTTCAGCTGTGTGTATCCTTGTCTAAATGTAAGGGGTATGTGAACAGTGGAAGTAGTGGTGGGACAGCCCAGGGCGGGGCGCCGGAAAATGTCCCTTATTTTCAAATCCCAATGTCGACCACTAGGACAGCACCACCCCACTACAGACTTTCTCTCTGAATACTGCAAGATGTGTCTGGCTGTCCGCTTCATCCAGCAGTGACTCTCCCACCAGTATGCAGATTGCATGGTGTTGCATCATCCTGCTGCACCTCATCCCTTTTCACCATCCAGTAGAAAATGTAGGGCATAAGATTCACAACAGACCTTGGTCAGGATGGTCTTCCCAAAGTTCTTGGTGCTGGTCAGCCCAGTGTTGAGGTAACTAGGCTTCTTGGCATGAGGAGAAGGGTAATATGCTGTGTAAAAAAAAAAGGAGGGGGGGGGGGGGGGAAGAATTCATCATTATATTTTAACCGTTGAAACAAGGAATTACAAAAACTGCTGTGAAGCTCATAACCTCAACCGAAATTCCCAGGGCTGTTTATGTTACCATAAAATAAACATGACACGTATGGAGACCTGGAGAAATCCTGGCTGAGTATTCAAAATCTCTCAACCTTATCGCTACTGTATGCAAACAATGTACAGCAGTATTTATTTAACCACTCCAGCAGGTGCTGAGTCCTTACCTCGAGGGCAGAGGCCTCCCAGGGCCAGAGCTTTGGATGGGGCCACGTAGGCCAACCCCAGGGTCCCCTCATCAAAATCCTGGTAGGTAAAGAGGTGGGCCAGGCACACCGTGGAGGCGTTTTCCGCTATGTCTGAGCTGAATTGCTGGAGATCACCACATAGAGACACATAGATTGGTCCATTTGAAAACAATCGATGGTAGTCATTAAACAGAGCTTAGAGTGAACTTAGCCCCGTCTTTCTTCCTATCCATCACATCATGGCAATACTTTTCTGATCTCTCCATGTCTCCATGTGCCCTTACCTCCAGCAGTTTCTTGACATCCCAGACCTGCTTGCCCGTGGGGCTGCCCTGCATGTTGTAGTGGACCCAGGGAGGGACGTAATGGTCGGTGGGCTGGTCGGTGGGCTGGTCGGTAGGCTGTTTGGTGGGCTGTTTGTTGATTATGATCTGAGAACGTCAATTGCAACACATTGACTGACCATGCAGGCGAGTAGCAGTGTGTCATCATGTGAGAATAAAGTTGTAATGTGGTCATTTTTCAGAGACCAATATTCTCTCCAACCTAAACGTGATTGAGAGACCAACATGAAATGGAATGATATGAAAAGTGCGACATGATTCAATGTTTCATTTTATTGATTTGTGATCACTACGTCGAGCACAACAATTGAGATAATTTCAGTAATAATCAGTGTGTTTTGTTACAGAATGTTCTGCCTTTTCTAGATTCCTGAAATGAATGAAAGATAAGGTGTATGATCAAGGTGTACCTAAGTCTACAAACTGTAACAACATGTAGCGCAATTTTAAAAGAAGTGTAAAAGGAGAAATTAAGTTCATTGGCACATTCAAAACCATGTTATATTGTTTCATATTTCTTCAGACACCCATTTCCATTAGAAGGTCTCGAGCAGACCGTGACAATAATTTCCTCAAAGTAAGAATCACACTATATGCTCTGTTACTCATTTAAAGGGCTACAGGGACCAGAGAGAGACGGACAGAGAGAACCAAATGAATGCATATCTGTTTGGTGACAGAAGCCCGGAATTCATAGCATGTACAAACAGGGCCCACCATTGATTCCCGAAGCCTGTGGAACAAATTCAATTACCCCATGAGAGGCACACACACAAAAGCTTTTAGTGGCTGCTCATAAAATGGTGTTCTCAAATTAAATAAAAAAGGACAGTGTTATGCTCGTGCTCCCTCTAGGAAGGCCACACCACGTACAGGGGAGGGCTGACAAAAGCCATGTCGATTTTGCTCCTGTATGTATGATATATGTAGAGTAAAAAGCCATAGCCACACACCTGCTGGATCTGAACACCGTAGCCTTTAAAGTCATCGTTCCAAGTGGTGTTTCTGTAGATGTCGTCGACTCGATCGATCAGCTCGATCTGGTTTGGAAAGATTAATTAGCAAACAGATTTGGTCACTGTCTTGAAACAGCAATGGATATGTGAATAACAGCACATATAATCTGTTACAAAGTTTGTAAAAAAAAAAAAAAGGTTCCACTCATACATAAAAAGATCAGAAGATCAAGACTTGTGGAAGAACAAACGACTTGATGTATCAAACAATTTGATGTAGCAAACAACAATCAATACAACACAACTAATCAGGTTTCCTGCTTAGTACACGTATCCCATGCAGTTTAAACAGTCAGAATGACGTGACGGATGTATGGAGAGAGAAAGAGAGAGAAAGTCCTACCAGGTAGTTGAGGGTGATGCTCTCCTCTCCACGGCCCATGTGCTTGAAGAAGCGGTAGTCGGCCACCAGCAGCAGTGGACAGGTGTTCTTCTTGTGGTTGTGGGCCTGTCTCTTCTCTCTGTGCAGGGGCTCTGCAGGGGAACAGCACACAGTCAGCGGTGGGCAAAGAAGAAAGGGGAGACCTGCATCGGTCCTGTTGTAGAGACTGAGGACAGGCCGGCACCCATAGGAGGAGACAACAGAATAGAATAGAATAGAAAAGAATAGAACTTTATTGTCCACACAGGGTGGAAAATTGTCTTTGGCTTCACTTGGCACGCTAAAGAGCTTGATGAGAAAAAGAGAAAACAGAAGAGGAAAAATAAGAAAATCTAAAAGGACAATAACGTAGATAAAAACACAAAGAACACCACAGACCACAGGGAAGAGAAAACAATGTAGATGCAGTTCATTTAGGGTCAGCTTTCATATAGATACAAAGACATGCAGAGCTTAAACAATGAGGACATGCTCCTATTGTGAATTGCCCTGGTTTTCACATTTAGCTACCTGACTTATTTTTGTTTGCCTGGGAACAGATCGAGTTACGGCCGTTCTGTTCTTCAGACAATGTCCTACTGAAGGGTACACTTCCATGTTCATACTGAAAATGGTTCATGCACAATTCAGTAAAAGACAAATGATTCCTCTGAATTTGCAAAATTGCAGGCTTACATATTGTCTAACACCGACCTTTCCATGTAATAAGGATTATACATGGTGATGAACAATGCTGTGGTGATGACCAAACTGAAAAAAAGAGTTGAAATTAAGGAAAAGCAAAGCAAAGTCCCTTGAGAGCGCCCAGTCTCTTGGTAAGGTGGTGTTGCACTATGATCACATCCTAGTGGTACTAGATTATCCATGCATTTTAATGCACCCTCCCTAAGACCTCTTACCCTCATTCATTTGCCTTCAGGTGCTTTCAAGTAGGAACACATGAATGGTGCTTTAGATCTCCCCTGTGGCTCCTTGTCACTCTTGTAGAAGCACTACAACAGGAATCGAGGGACCAAGCATGTTCTACATAATACCCCCCTTGTGTGTGTTTTGCACACATACGGTGTGTGTAGCGCATGCACACACACACACACACACACACACACACGGGGGGTGCTACGATCAAAGGCTATTATTACTCAGGTAGTCATTACAGAATCACGTGAAGACATACTAATAAAAAGAACAAACACACAGAAAAAGACAGAGACAGACAAACTTACCCTGCTCCGGTAGACCCCAGAGATTTCGAGCATCCTCTGGCAGCAGCTGCTGAGGCTCTGCATGGACGTAGCCGCACACCTTGGGTGAGACGATGCGGCTGAGGTTCTTGATGTCTTCCGAGCGATAGACCAGCACGCGGCCATCGTGGGGAGAATGAGTAAACCTCCACAGGGGCTGGGTGTGAGAAAAGAAGGCATGGGTGGACATGGTTCAAGAGTTGGGTCAGACAGTGTCGAGAGTGACGAAGGAAAGTAGGCAAATGTGGTAAGAAAAAAATAAGAATGACGAGGAGGAGGAGGAGAAAATGGCTTGGAAGGTAAAGGAAAAGCAAGGAAGGGCTGAGTTAGTTAGATTCAACCATAGTTTCCTCTCTGTGGTTTCAGTATCCATGGTGCCGTTTTGTTTGTTTTGGATACACAGCCTTCTGGTTCTTGGCCCACATATGGCTATATTTCCTGAAACCTTGTCGTTTGAGTTGAAAGAACTGAGCTAAAGGAATATAGATAAAAATGTGTTTTTTTTTCCTGCAAGCCTTGCACTACGGTCACGTAAAGCTAATTGATGACCCCAAGATGAACATTGAGCAGATGCTGCTTCAAAATTGTGATTTCCTGTGGTTACATACAAACATGATAATGTACTATTTTGACCCAAACAGTGAAGGACACAAAATAGTCCAGAAAGCAGTAGGGCTGGGACGATCTGCTTATCTCCCGATATGATACTTTCACGATACTTGGGTGCCAATTGCCGATGTATAACAATTTTTAAGTATAACGGCATAGGCCATATAGGCGGTTGCCTAGGGCGACACCTTATGGTGGGCGCTTTTCCCCCATTAAATAAAAATAAATAAATAAATTACCGGTGGGCGCCCTTCCTTATTTTCTGCCTTGAGGTAACAAGAAAGAAGTCAAACATGTGTTTTGAATTCATACAATGAATTTTAAACATTTAAATTCATATATTTTCCCCACCGTTTACGATGTGGGTGGCCATGTTGAAATGACGTCAAATAACATTGTGGCTTGAACTGGGGGTTGAGAAATCGTACCCGAGTTTGTGTGGTTTGCGCCGTTTTATTAGATTTTTCCTAGTAGGAAGTGGGGATTTCCGACCTCCGAGTTATAATCGAACGCAGCATAGGCGTGGGCTAGTCTGGCTTACCGGCTGTAGGTGGTTGGTATAACCCCGCCCAAGCCTGCTATTGGGCGACTGTAGGAGTCACCCAATGGCAGGCTCTGGGCGGGCTTATACCTTACACTCCTCCCCCTTCAGCCATCTGCCACCATTGCTGCATCCTGGTGCAACAGGCTGCAGCAGTTGTTTGTGCTACTCTGCAGCTACATGTTTTTCCTTGTAATAGGCTAATATCTACTCTATAACTGTACTCTATAACTAACAAATCTCCAAAGCATGCAAGTTCAGCGAATTATTTGTGGTCTGTGTAATTGATAATACACTGCAATTATTATTATTATTATTATTATTATAGTTGAATGTTAGTTACACCTTGTCACTAGGTTTGAGTCAAATTAAATGTAGTTTATTTGTACAGTGCTACTATATATGCAGTAGAATGACACAAAGGACTTGGTGTAAAAGTAACAGCTGAAGCTCAAGCAACATTAGGTAGCACCACATCCAGCACTACAGCTTCCTTGACTGAAACAGACTCGTACAGTGATGCAATTTTGTTGTTTGTTAATAATTGTGTTAAACCTGCACTATAACTTATTCATAGAAAAATGTTCCTTAATTTGTTGTTTGTTTGTTGATTTAAATGTATATAAACAGGGGTGCACATAACTGGTACGCAAGTACGCATGCGCGCCCATAATCAGCGATGCGTAACGTCACTTGTGCCACTACAGCGCTTTTGCGTAACTCACCATCAGGTCATCAAAATAAAACTACACGTGTATCTTGTACTACTTCTGCGTTTCCCCACCTGCAAAAAAAGGCAAACGGAGCCGCAGCACTGTGTGCTCTGTGCACCGCGCGCACACTGGAGAACTGCGCAAAATCAGCTGATCGCAACGTCCGTTACTGTGAGACATCCGTGCTCATCCGTACTGTGAGACATCCGTTACTCGCTCCGTGGCAGTGACGGACTGGACCCCCGCCGCCACCCCCCAAGCCCCCCCGCCGCCGCCCCGCCACCCACCCCCCCCCCCCCCCCCCCCGCCACCTAGTAGTCACGTCAACAACTCCACCCGCGGTGGAATCGCCTTTATCATTATCGAAACGACGCTACGTGTGGAGTGCGTACCGAACACCATCTCCTGGTACTCAAATGAGTAACTCACTAAAAAAGTTATGTGCACCCCTGTATATAAATATATTTTTGTCACAAAACCATCGTGGTGACCGATGTTTGTTGTCCATATTATTTCTGTAGAATGAGTGGTGGGGGCTCCAAATCCTAATTTCGCTTAGGTTATCAAAACGGCTAGAGCCGGCCCTGAGTATTGCATATTAGGATTTATTGCAATTCTTGTTTACTTTTTTAACACTAGACCATGGGAAATTCGAATCATACACTTCTTGAGAATGTATATCCTGAGTCTTTCTGACTTTTTTTTAGCAGCATCATTGCTATACTGGGAGGGTTTAAGGGAAGGTTACATGCTACTGTTGATGTAGTGTACTTGTTGTTGTATGCATTTAATGTGAAAAAACAGTGTTTAACAGAAACAAAAAAACAGTTCAGGCATTAAAAAATAAATAAATAAATAAAAATCGTAAAAAAGAAAACGAAGATTTTATTCCCACACCTAGAAAGCAGACTAGAGTACAAAACAGAAATGTAGAGATGAACCATACGCGAGATATGCGAGATTAGGCCTAGTATTCATCACCTGCCTAGGTAGGCTGATAGGTTGATAGGTGAAATGGTTCAGTCACATGGTGGGGTAGTCGTCTGTAGTGTTGGAAACAACTTACCTCCACATTGTACTCAGCTTCATCAGTCAGTATGTGGGCCGAGAACTCATCCCCGTCAATGTGTGCCTGCACACGAGAATTCTCCTCCCCTGAACAAAAACCCAACATAATAATATGGCGCTGTTAAAAGAAAAACAGCACCGGGAAGACAGTTTGAGCCTTTCTTGCCTGCTAACCCACCTACAACATGGCCAGTGAAGTAGTTCTGTCGCTGGACTTCGTATTTCTCCTCCAGTCCTTCGTCATCAACAAACACGGCTTTGAAGTCCTCGGTGAACAGGTCTGTGTTTGTGGTCAAATAAAGCTTGAAATTCCTGAAAGTAAAAAAAAAAAAAAAATACAGTAAAATAAAATTCTGATTGTAATGAATGACTGAATTAATTAATTAATGTAATTGTATTTCTACTGTCTTGTGAACATGCTTAGGAAAAACACCAAATACTGGTTGTTTTGTATTTTTTATGTATTTTATGATGGTACTTCACCAGGTTTTAGATTAGATTATACTTTATTTATCCCACACAGGGAAATTATCTTGTTACATCAGCAAAAGGTGTAATATACACTAAAGAAAGAGAATAAAATAGAGAAAAGAAATACAAATAGAAAAGGAAAAAAGACAACAACAGACCAAAGTAACGTCAGCCTATGATCAATAAAGCAAACAGACAAACAACCGACAAGTGTACAGATGTGCAAGAATGAGTACAAACTAAGTGACAGTGGCAAGATGAAAATAATATTGCAAAACTACGTGACATGACATAAATAATAGTGCAGAGGTAAGTGGTACGATACGGTAAGTAAGTTACATTTAAGATTGTGTGCCACCATATTAGAATACAATTAAAATACAGATATGCATGTGTAGTACAGACATTAGGGGGGGGCAACAGATGGAGGTGAACCCAGACCACACACACTGTGGATCAGGGTTGGTCCTCGTACCTCTGCAAGGCCTGGAAGCTGACCAGCCTCTCCAGGTGGGACCGGGGGTGGGCGTCTCTCTTACGGACCGAGTGCAGCTGAAGGCCCGACCACGGCAGCACCTCAAAGTCTGACAACATGGAGCTCAGAGACTCTGGTGAAATAGTGAAGTGTTGCAGTGAGAATGTGTGACGGGTGTCACGCCATGTGTCATGTGCACAACCCCTCTTAGACCATCAATTTTCGGTTTGAACCTGCTAATATGTGAACTGGGTGAATCGGCTTGCTTTACCCAAGGAAGCATCGTAAAAAAAAAAAAAGGTACACAACATACCACACAGATAGATAGATAGATAGATAGAAGAGGTACGTCTAATTCCCAATGTTAATGTAATGTTCCCCCGTTGTGTTAACGTTAAGGATTGAGAGTAAACACACACAGTAAACTTAGCTAACCTACCGATCTCTGGGTCGTAACTCTTATCCACAGCGGTTGTCGGTTTAACCGCACAGTTGACCCAATAGGGAGCAACCAACGCAAAAAACAATAGACGCCTCATCGTAAAAGCGAAAAACCAAAGCTGTAACTCTTATTCTAATATTGACATTTATATTACACTAACGACAATCCGGGCAATGGCAGCTAGCCGCGCCACCCGGAAGTACAGCAGCGGAGATGAGTTGGAAAACATCCGCCCTGCGCGCGCGTCGTCACTGACAGAACGGAGGAGTCATGGCGCCAACGGCTTTTACTGCAACTGCCATGGGAGTCCATTTTTTGTGTGTGCGTATTTTATGATCTTCCTGACCCTAGGTTTGCTTTTAGCATGCAAACCTGCGATGCAAACAATAGTTACCTTTCACTTTAGTGGAAATGTATTTAAATTTAAATGTATAAATGTAATAATTTGTAATTATATATATATAAGCTGCTAGACCATCCAGAGCTGTCAATTAACAACCCTGATATTAATATTGTACTTATATGGACAAAATGGGCGCATTGTAATTAGTGTGGTCGCAAGGCAACCAACACACACACACACACTATTGCTATATTAACTATATTGTCTTTGAAAAGGTTGAGTATGATATGCAGTTGTGTGCAGTTGTTTTTTTCATCTACGCAGGCAATATTAAAGTGACGGTGAATGATCCGTTTCACCAAAGCTTCTCCCGTTTTATTTTGTTGTGCATACCCCCTGCATGTTGTGTTAATGTGGAGACAATCTGTACAAGCTGCATCATGAAAGCCAAGGAGACAAAGTTGGGTTTATAAAATGTTTTATTCATGTTACATAGCTGATACATAGGCATCAAACTGTTCCACAAGGCTTTTTGGGGACTACAATCGATGATTAGCAAAACACAATAGTGGTCCAAATCTCTTAACAATCACTGAACTAACCAAACACCCTCTTTTAAGATGTGTACAAACCTGCCCTGACAAGTTCCCAACTTGACAATTGGACGTTGTGTGCATTATAGCATTTCTTTTTTAAATTCCATTCCAGTGTCATATTTAAAATTGCATGCATGGCAGAACTGTTTTTCCCCATTAATAGGTCCCTGTAATGACAAAAGCCCCCACCATTCCCCACCAAGTTGGGCATGCTTCAGTGAGACAGTGGCTTTAGAACTAGGACAAAACGTGAGTGTTTAACCGATCGGCACCATCTGGCGGTATAGTGAAAGTCAGAATATTTGAACGTTATACTGGCTCTCCCTGGTAGTATGGAACTCGGGTATTTGCTTCAAATGGACACTCAGCAGCAGTAGCCGTACCACAAAACCGTGTAGAGACAGACACACTAAAACATAGAACGGGGGGGGGGGGGGGGGGGGGGGTAAACACGTTTTTAAATCTAACAGGTTTTTTAAAGTCTATTGAAAGTTCAATTCTATTGAAAATGAAAATCAAAACTCCCCAAGTTCAATGATTTTAAAGGTTTCCAGTTGTTAAACGAGAGGCCCCTATGGAGTGTTTTGTTTGCCCTGTACTTTGACCTGGGATTTCGATACAAAGTGAAGCTATTACTCTACAGCAGTAACTGCCACATACAAGAAGGCCAGGGGGAAAAAAACATACCGATGAAATGGAGGGCTTCTCTAATATCACTTTTGTTCAAATCTGAAAATTTAAAGAGACCACTTTTTTCTGTGTTCCCCTCCCACCCCAACCCCCAAATTTCCCCACACAGCTCATTTCAATAATGGGTTCAATGCAAGAATGTTTTTAAGTGGAGCAAGAAGGAATGAAGGATGTGTAAAAAGTTTCTTTTTTTGTTGCTTTTTGTTTTAGGAAAGGAACCCGACATGAAGGGTTGTTTTTTTTTTAGTTCTCGTTCTCGCCGCATTCTCCTGCTTCGCCGCCTTCCCCGTCCTCAGTGGTGTTGTCGGACGTCCATAACTGAAAAGACAGGACAACGGTTGAGCCATTTGGATAGTATAAGCCACAACATTGTACTTGCAGTGTGTGCATTTATCAAGCATCATTGGAGTGTCAAGATCAATGTAGGAGTGCATCAACCACCAGTTTCTGTGGTTCTGAGAAAACCATACGTCTTTTGTTCCAAGCCGGTAAAAACAAGCCGGTCTTGTGATGGTCATGTGTCACGGTTCGTAAAGGGAAGAAAACTTACTGTCAGATTGTCTCTCAGGAGCTGCATGATCAGAGTGCTGTCTTTGTACGACTCCTCGTTCAGCTTGTCCAGCTCAGCGATGGCCTCATCAAATGCCTGCCAAGAAATAGGGAGAAGAAAGACAAGGGTGATTACTTTAACAACCAAAATCAAATCAGACATTACTACAAGGATACAAAATGGAAGAGCAATGGCTGCTGACCTTCTTGGCCAGCTCGCATGCCCTATCTGGAGAGTTGAGGATCTCATAGAAAAAGACAGAGAAGTTGAGGGCCAGGCCAAGGCGGATGGGATGTGTGGAGTCCATTTCCTGCTTGCTGATGTCAAACGCCATCTGGTACGCTTCCTGAGAGTGCTCTATGGTTTCTGGAAGAACGAAAAAAATGGCAATTTAGTACAGCAAGGGACATAGATTTTAAGTAAGGATTTAGTACCATTAAATGCAGATTACACCTTTTGTGTAAATGGATACAGAAATAGTTGACATTTTTATCCAGAATTTAGTGGACTCTTTGGGTGTCATGGTTGGGTCCAGTAAAACAGCAAAAGGTTAAGTAAAGCCACAAAGTAACAGAGAAAAGTGTCAGGATTGTTCATGCAATAGCCAGGGTCCACAGCTTGCTACAAAAACATAATCAGTATAGTGTCTGCAGACATGCAAATGTCAGACATGTTAGTACAGTTTCCATGTTCCTGCATGTCAACATCAGATACTCATTTAGACTTAGATGTTTGTACCTGGTCAGACCAAGGATTTATTTTTAACCAGGTAAAATGAAGATGGCTAAAGGAGCCACAACAAGCAGTGTGTAGGGGGTAGAAACGTGGACTCACTTGTCTTGTCATCTCCAGAGGCAACTTCAGCGAGGTATCTATAATAGTCTCCCTTCATTTTAAGGTAGAAGACTTTGCTCTCCGGATTTGTAGAGTTCTCAATTAAAAATTTGTCGAGCAGTCCCTGTTGAAAGAAAAAAAACACATTTAACTTGAGGGCTATGAAAATTAATTTTCCAAAATTGAATCAATGACATACATTTCCTGATCACCAGCAGAAACATGACTCACACTGACCACTAGAGAGCACTGCGCTCACCACTACTCCTTGAAGATGAATGTGCACAATTCCTTCACATCAGGAAGCCAAGTGCATAGCCTCAAACAGTCATTGGAACCATTTTGCACCGTTTTATAGGCAGCCTGAAGCCTTCTGAATGAGGCCAGGCCTCCTGTGTGCCCCTGACAATCTTCTGCCCCAGATTCCAACTATTATCACCATCCTACAGTCTTAGACACTGCTATGGCCATTTCTTCTTTCTGACAAAAGTAAGTGTTTAGCTGCCTTAAATCCTTTCTCCGTCTCTCAAAGACAATAGTTTCCATACAATGTTTCTAAGGGTTTCTTTAGGGTTCGACTTCATGCGATCAAGTAAACCCCTACACCTTAACAAACAGGTGCCTTAGACACATGTAAGAATTATGTATTCATGAATACATCATTTTTAAAAACCGTTCATTGCATATCTCGTGAAACCAATGTTTGTGGATCGTCTGACGTTCATGTGATCGTAAATTCCTAACATTTTTCATCCGTGTTCGATCATTTTGTCTTAAATGTAATTTTATGATATGCATTATTGTAACCATATTATGCAGAAGTGTTACAACATTTAACACAGAATGAAGAACCTTAACACAAACCTAATTCTATACTGATGAATTGAAGAAAAAAAAAAAAAAAAAAAGGTAGAGGATCAGTAACATTGAAGTAAGCTATACCCCTCACAAAAACCCTTCCCCTATGGGAAAAGAGCCCAGCCCAAGCCCAACCTATATCCCGACAGCCACTCCCCAGTCATTTACTGACACAAAGATTAGCTCAGCCCAAACATGCACATGTCTCAAGTGCCAAGCATTCCTGTCTCGCAGCATGCACTGCACAATAGACAAGCAGAAGCGCTGCCTTGTCCATGGTGCAGTCACACAGTGCTCGGATTTCAAAACGTGCGCATAGCAAAATTGTTGGTAGATAAAAGCTCAACCAGTGAAAGTTGCAAGTCGCTTTACCTTTATGCCACATACCAAGGCAGTTATAATTGTCCAATGTTCAAACAACTACCTCACTCCATTGATATCTAGATGAATCAGACCTTGCGCAACACCAGCCGGTCATAAACCATGTGAGGCATCTCCATGACAACCACGGCGGCATTTGACTTTGAAATGCGTCTTACCAAGGTTGCACATGACCAGAGACACAGTAAGAAAAAAAAAAAGATCTTGAACCAAGCAACAGTTTCCATGGGACAATTTCATGTGGAATACAGGCCTACATTTATCCTTCTGAATTTTGGCATTCATCACTCTGTTATGCAGAAGCTGGGAGGAACTACTATTGTGTTAGGGACAGGTATAGGTGGCATTGGGATTGTCTCTGCGTAGTCTTATGTAAACTCCCAAGACACAATGGTTGATACTTGCATCCTTTGCGGTTTGTGCGCTGGGTTCTTGGATGTACAACTAGCTCCTATGGCCTAAGGCTAAGCTGACAAGTTATGGCTTTAGGCCTGACACGCCCACCAACAGCACCAGTTAACACCAAACCAACACCCATGTAGTATTAGCTCGTGGGTAAAAATACATAGCCCCAACAGATACCACATCTACCACAACACCTGACAACAACACCTACACCAATTGGAGCCATTTCAATTTTGTGAGGTCTGAATTTTAATATATAGGAAAGGAGGGGAGGGGCACTGTGTGTATGTGCGTGTGTGTGTGTGTGTGTGTGTGTGTGTGTGTGTGGGGGGGGGGGGGGGGGGGGCTGGGTGTGTCGACCGATTGCTCTCTGCATGAGGATATCCTGAACTCTATACATGGCCAGCAGCATTACCGACCCCTGCGCCAGCTAGGGAAGAGCTGTTATCAGTCCATACAGAGGATATGGAGGAAAAAGTCCCCAGCCATATACTGAGTCACTGACACACCTTGCTGGCAGCCACAGGCAACGTGACAATGACCATTTCACGGCCATACAAGGGTTTGTCCCATTGTTCCGCTTGCATGTTCCCAAAAAAAGGAAACGGTGGGATGACCACATAACGCATTTCTCCCCTTTCAAGACGCAATCCGATTGAGCAAAACCGAAGAAAACGTTAAATTCGCTAAATCCGCTTGGAACGATTCCCGTATTTGTGGTGCTTAAGTCCACAAAACGCATTCATTTCCAAAAGGCAAAAACGAGCAAGAGACGAGATCGAAAACGTGAATACGTTTTTCTCCCCCACACATATTTCAGCCATCTTCAACATCATTTGTTTAGCTTTTGCATCTGAAACAGCGCTAATGTCGGAAAAAGGCGCCCGTCTTAATAAATTGTAATAAATCTCGGGACGGTGACGCAACGATTACTAAACCGCAACGATTACTGAACCGCGACATTACGGTGGTCGATTTAAGCATCGGCTGATGTAACGTAGTCGGTATATACTTAATGCGCATAGCTACTACACCAAAACCCAGCGTCACGATTTTCATCGGATCAATCTAGCATACAAGCCAATACGTTTCATTTTTGTGAATATAATAATATATATTTTATTTTTTTGTTTTTACCAATACGTCGTTGCAGATATCCCGCAGCTCGGACTCCACTTTCTCCCGGTACTCGTTGATCATCTGCAGCTTCTTGTCGCCGCCCTCCGTCTTGTGTCCGATGCTGGAGATGACCCTCCACGCCGACCTCCTCGCCCCCACCACGTTCTTGTAGGCGACGGACAGCAGGTTCCTCTCCTCGTTTGACAGCTCGCCTCCTTTCTCCGTGACCTCCTTCATGGCCGCCGCCATGTCGTCGTAGCGCTCGGCCTGCTCCGCCAATTTGGCCTTCTGAATGAGCTCCGTTTTATCCATAGTTTATATATTTTTTGTTGGTTGTTTGCTGCTGCTGGTGATGCTGCTGCGTTGTTTTTGGTGGTGGTGGTATCGACCCAGGGGGTGGTGGTGGTGGTGGGGGGGGAAGAGAGAGAGAGAGGGGGGGGGGGAAAAAAGGAGAACTAGAAGAAGTCCAGGAATGTGAAAGTCTGGGGGGGGAAATGAGGCTGACTCTGTGGCGTCGTTCTCCGCAGAAACGTCAAGACCTGCGGAATATAACACAAAAAGAAAACGGGGATATTACGAGTTGGGGAGATTTAACACGCGCGCGCGCGCACACACACACACACACACACACACACTTCCAGTGGCGAACAGCGACCGTTACGCTACGTCGAAATAATAAAATGGACGGTTAAAAAACGTCTAGATTAATAACCTGGTCGCGCTTCAACTAACGTGATCTGGTTACTGCGTGCGAGCAGCCATCACGTTGAAGAAGCGTAACAACGGTTTTTACACACACAAAAAAAAATCCTACGCTAAGCTACGGCACACCGCACGTATGCACTTTACTGGTCCGATATCGCCGAAATACGCGTCCCAGTGTGACATGTTTAAAAGAAAAAGGGGACGAGATAAAAACGTCGAGGCGTCTCGCAAAAACCCACCCGCCGCAAAGCTGCTTTAAGCGGTAGTCGTTGGATAACTGTGCGTCTCGCAAGCTACCGTTAGCCTAGCCACCGAGGGCCACTCCTTTCAATCAAAGTGTATCCTTTGAGGCTATTTATACGAACGCGTCGCGCGCGATTGTCGCTCGGACGGACGGGAAAAATAGATGGGGATAATTTTAAAAAGCCAGAAAATACATATTAAGTGAAAGACGCTAACCTACTGCGGTCCAAATTTGCTCCACAAAATTGATCCGATTTGAGGGATTGGTCAGAAAGGCAACGAACAGCAGAAGCAGTAAAATTCAACTGAACGTGCTAAAGGGGGCGTTTCAATTCAACGTCGTCCCTCCAATCACAAGCTGCCGTCGGACGTGATCGACGGCTAATCGTTTCTCCGCGAGCCAATAGATTTTTTGCGCGGGGGAAAGGGGCGGCGCTCCGAGGGTAGTTTATAAGACCAGTAGGCTGCAGCTCGGGCCACGGGGTTTCCTCCAATTAGAGCAAGGGGAATAGACGTCACTGTATTGCCATGGTGATGCTTCAATCGCCCCCCCCCCCCCGCCCCCCTTCCTCATGTCGTAGCCTGCAGCGTAGGCAGCAGCAACAGAGGCGGGTGTGGTGCTGCTCACTCATTTGTATGTTTTACACAGTGAAATCCTTAAATAGACGCCAGTGATTCTATTATGCAGTCCTATAATGTGAGAAGACAATATGATAATGTTGTCATCGTTTATATTCTCGATTCGTTATTTTTTTTAAACATTTTGACACAATGGCATTTTTTATTTTTTTTCCCCCCATATATATCCTATATATTTATACATATACAATCCTCCCTTCTGCAATATGTACAATGACCCAGCATGGGTTTTGAGCCGAGCCTCTTGCTTCAAACTAAAATGTATAACTGCAAATTTCAGCCTCTCCCCTCCTCCACAGCCGCACACCACCACCACCATCACCACCATCACCTCAGCATCTTCACAGTCTCTCCTGTTGCCTTTGTATTTTTTGTTCACTACACAGAAACATTTTGTGGCACCACAGTAGTGTCTTCAAGTCTGAGCAGACAAGGGGTTGCATTACAAACCAATTGTAATACCGTTGGGACCTGAACTACTTCGGTACTCCCATTAATACCAATTATCAAATCATATCCCTGCCTCATTATGTCCATCTTGATGTCCTGTTTTACTTCAAAATACATACTAAGCGTACACGGTAGTATGCTGTGAGTGCTATTTTACATTTAGTTGCACTGTAAAGAATAGACAAGCGTCAGTGATTGGCAACAACCCATTCAATAGGGTTGCTCAGTTCAACACAAACGTTCACCTGTCTCTAGTAGACTCAGGCAGGGTGTGTCAACAAATAGACTTGGCTCCCATAAGGCCAAAAGTCAGTTAGGTGTGGCTGGCCATCTCTGCATTGTCTTCTGTTTGTCAAGCAGTCTCTTATCACAGATACATCAGCAGTCAACATGAGTGCTTTTTAAACTAATGGCGCTGCATATCCCAGAGCTATTGTAGTCTTTGGGGTGTTCGAGGCCTACTTGTGTTACGCTTGTTTTACAGCAGACATTTCTGCTGCATTGTCTTTTGCCATCATAAATGTATATGGCACTTTAGTGGAGAGAGCCCTTTTTTGATCTATGGCTGTTATATAACAATCAAAACAGGATATGTTCTGCCGAAGCCTTATACGATATGTATCGTGTATGCAACATGCGTTTTACATAATACAGGACATATAAAGCATGTGTGCTTAATCTAAAATCTAAGAAACTTATCGAGAAACTTCATGTTATTTGTGATTTTTGAACGAACAATAATCCTAAAGTGCTTATTAGTGCGCTATTGCTAATGAATACAGTAATCAGGTTTAATTCTCCATAAACAATAGAAGCTTAATGCCATTGTGGAGTGTGTGTTGATGGCTGGTTTACAGCCTCACCTGGCCGGAGTCACACTGATTGGACTCTGGCTGGGTGGGGCTGCACACCTGTGGTGCAGAGCAATCACAGCACCCAGGATAAACCAGCTATCACCACACACACTCAAAGAGAGAGAAAGAGAGAGAGAGAGAGAGAGAGAGAGCGAGCGAGCGAGCGAGCGCCACTGTCATGACACCTGCTTAGTTTGTACCATCTTGCCATCTCCAATAAATGGATATACACTCAAACAACAACCGGTGCCTTGTGTCGGAGGAGCCCAGAAAAGCCACTTACGTGGCGTGTGGCAGAGGAACACCGCTACAGCTATGTAAGCAAGCAATTTATTAGTTTAAGTCTATAGCCAGGGCCGTTCTTAGTCATGTGTCACCAAGGAAACCAAAGAGACACCAGTATGTGTAATGAGAACTTGTAGTGGCGAGGATAACGGATGTAAATGAGGGACAACGCCGTTATTGGAATAAACGTTTAATTTCTTGTAAATATAAGTATGGTCTGCACGTTACATTGCAAACTTTTTTTTATTACCATGTGTCCTCTTCCATGATAAATCCAGCTTTCTGTGCTGGGCTTTTTGAATGAGATGGTTATGAGATGAGATAACCTTATAGGACATGAAGTCAACACAGTGTGATTTTCAGCACAATTCTGCTGCGGAATCAGAGGCAGAGACCAGGTGCAAAGTACGGGTTTATTGTAATCAAACATGACGAAAAAAGGTACAAAGATAAAAACTAATGAAACCAAATTTGTTTCCAC
Organism: Merluccius polli; assembly: GCA_030340625.1. Classification (NCBI taxonomy): domain Eukaryota; kingdom Metazoa; phylum Chordata; class Actinopteri; order Gadiformes; family Merlucciidae; genus Merluccius; species Merluccius polli. The sequence goes on along the minus strand of JAOPHQ010002380.1, from coordinate 2,855 downwards.
ACTACCTGTAATAACGTACAATGTAATCAGTGAGGTGAAATGGTGTCAAATGGGCCCAACTACAAAAATGACAACTTACAAAAATGATGTCATTATGTAGTTGTTTTAGGCCTATAAAACTACAACACTCTTTGGTGCACAACAATTCCCATACAAATCATATCAACGATGTCAAGATATGCTTGCGGCGGTGAAAAACCTTGTGTCCAACCATTTGTAGACTATGCCAGATGCCTGTTCTGTTGAAAGCTCTTCTGCCATTCCACCATTTGCCACCAGCAACCCTTGCTCAACTCTCCCTAATGTTTGTAATACATCACCCGTGCCACTGCCTGTGTGTCTGTATTAGTTCCTGTCTCAATGCTATCCTGTAGTAAATCCAAGCTCCAGGGGACATGCTGTTTATAGTTTCAGTGATGAATGCTTGCATAGAAACAATTTGAATAAAAGTAACAATTAAAAATGGCAAACTTCACCACAAATAGATCACCCCAGCAGCTTTCGAATAGATCTGTAAATAAACCCTGCAGATGAAATTTGTCTATCATACGCTTAAACCTCCGGCTAAGAACAAAGGCATATTGCTTTTATTAGACCTGACATTTTCTATTGAAAGAAGTCTTGTCCACAGTAGGGCATATAGGGATATAAATAGAGATGGTTAATAGGGTGGGAAATCCCATGGCTTTAGCTCTACTTTTGACTTTTCAGCTTGTCTGCATATAAGCTAGGGCTGGGCGATATGGAAAAATGTATTATCATGATAAACACGGGGTGACTTTACACGATATCCATAAATATCACAATATGCTTATGAATTTAAAATACCATTCAAAACGGTCATTACATAGAAGTATATGGAAATGTACTTCTATTTTTTTAAATTAACTTTATGGATTTCCTTTCTCTCAAACATTTGGATCCTCATATTTTGATCAATTTAAGGGCATATCTTCTCATCGCAATTCTTAGTAGAGTAGAGTATAAAACTGTGAATGACGAGTGACTCATTTCATGACGATACAAAACCATGCAGAGACGATTAACGATAACGTTGAGTTATTGCCCAGCCCTGAGATAAGCCATCAGCCCGTAGCTCAAACTCCTCATGGCTATCGTCTTCGCTCGGCGTCTGGTGTTATTTTGCCTCTGTTGGACAGCTACTGAAGACAAGACAGAGAGGGAAACGTATGAGAAGCGTACATCTGTATACCCTAATTACAGCAGGAAGAGTGGGGCATTGATTTTGGAGATGGGTCACATTATATTCTATTACAGACAATTCACTTGAGAATATCATTATTAATATTGCATGAAATTAGATTTGCACACACACACACACACACACACACATGCGCACAGACAGACAGACAGACAGACACACACGCACACGCACACACACCTTTGTTTTCATCTTCTTATCATGATCTTCAGCATGCTAAATAACGTTTTTGACATTTTTAGAGCATATTTACCGATCGACCGACAGTGGGAGCTGTTGATGACGAGGTCGTTGAATAATGGATGAGCGTTGGAGTTTCACCGCCTTGTAAGTTTCCTTTGCGCGTATAATCATTCCCAAAGTTGCGATTTTGAATTCCGCAATCTCACAATGTTCTCAGTCTTTCAAATAATAATAACGTGCCGTGTACCTCTGTTCGTCGATGCACAATAGAGAATAATTGCACATGCGATAGCAATTGCTATTTGTGTTAGTTAGGCCTCTGATTGTTCATCTTCAGATCTGCTTGCGGAACAGCGGTGGGAGGCCTTTTTGTGGCAATTGGGGCCCCGGCACTCGTGTTCAAAACCTCTCCTTTCACGGGGCCAGAGAGAGGTAATTAACCAAACTCGGAGGCACACTGTTGAGTCGCACCGTGTGTTTACCGTCTCCGCTGTGCCGCCTTGCCATTTTTCAGGCCGCCTTCCCGCTGGCTGATGCATTTGGCGTAGCTCGGCGCGCCTCCTTAACTCGTTTCCTCCGGTCTAGCGTGTCGAGCTAACCCATGTCTTTGTTTGGCGATCACCTTGCATCATCAGCATGTTATGTTATGCTGTGTTTAACTGCAAATAGAAAGTGTGAGAGAGATGGGGAGAGAGAGAGAGAGAGAGAGAGAGAGAGAGAGAGAGAGAGAGAGAGAGAGAGAGAGAGAGAGAGAGAGGATGTGTCTATACTGTATACACAGTCCTGGTGTTGGTATGCGGATAGGAAGGCACGATGCTCTGCTCTGCTCTGCTCTGCTCTGCTCTTGTCTTTTATTCCGTATAACTCCTGCGATGAATAATGCAGTGGCGGCGGTGCTCACTGGGAGCACACAGGCGCCGAGGCGATGGGCTGCACCGCTCCTGCTACACCACACTGCTCTTCTGCACGCGCATGGGAGGAGGCGGTGTGGGTGTGTCTTTCAATCCTTTTGCCTCGTTTAGAGGAGGGGGGGGGGGGGGGGGGGGGGGGGGGGGGGGAACAAAAATGACTGCAATAATTGCATGGTTGTAGCCTCGCTCCAAGGTTACGGCTTCTCTCTCTCTCTCCTCCACCCTCGTCACGTCGCCTTTCCTCGCCTCTCTCCTCCTCTCTCCTCCTCTGCTGTCCCCTCTTCCCCCCGAAGGAAGTCACTGACTTCTCCTCGATGAATCGCCCTTCAGCCCCGCAGCTCATTTGCCTAACAGCATTTAGGATAGCATACAGTATTTAATGTGTGTGTGTGTGCGTGTGCGTGTGTGTGTGTGTGTGTGTGTGCGTGCATGTGAGCGTGTGTGTGTGAATGTGTGCATGCCTGTGTGTGACTGTGTGTGCATGTGTGTGTGTGTGTGTGTGCATGTGTGCATGTGTGTGTGTGTGTGTGTGTGTGTGT
>JAOPHQ010002379.1:42500-59099 GCA_030340625.1 Merluccius polli | reverse complement strand
ACAGTCAGGTGTTACATGAACATATTGAACTGGACATCCTCAGGATTGTCCATTCAGGAACCTGGATTTGAACTACTTTTAAATGCTGTGCATCTTGTTGAAATGAAACAACTGAGTAGGTCTGTTATGTATTTACATTTAGATATTTTCAAGGATGGCAGACACACATCCATCCCCCCTCCCTTCCAATGTAAACCAACATATAAAGGAAGGTGACTAAAATGCACCCTCGTTAAGACACACTAACAACGGTCCCCTCCATTTCCTGTGACCCGCCTGACCACTGTGGTCAAGTGGGTGATAATCCTAGTTTCAGATTGACAGGGTCAGGGGTTCAAGCAAACCACCAGAGTGGCAGCTGTCACGCAGAGGGGGCAATTGATGTGCCTCTTACCACCAGGAAGTAGAGGTGTGTGTGTGTGTGTGTGTGTGTGTCGGGGGCAGTAGGGTGTGTGGAGTGTGTGGTTAGCCGGTGGGTCAGTGGTTGGACTTGAGTGGCCTGTTCCAAGCCACGGGGGGGTCTCACAGGCTGCAGTGGCAGCCAGCAGCATGGAGAGACAGTGGGCATTATCAGTTGTTAAGTGCCCCTTTAGCCTCTGGTCGGGAACACTTAACACGTCCTGTGGTCACTGAATGCTGCAGGACTGCCGGTAGTAAGGTAAAATATTCATCGTTGTGGAAGTGGTGGTTTTCCTCTACAAGGACCCTGAAAGCCTGGCTTGGTTTTGTGTTTTTAACCAGGGCCTTAAAACCACGACGCTTAAGAATGGCCTTTTACCGGACCGCTGTAATGGACCCTGATAAGCCCTGTCTGCTTCACTGGTCACTCCTCCAAGATCGATTAACATTGCAGGTGAAGTATCCAGTAGCATACTCTGAATACTATTGCTATTGGACCCGCAATATCGGACAATACACACCGATACATTCAGGTATACCACAAGTTCTCCCCAAAAACATACTGGGTTGAACAAACAATGTGCTGTTCTTAGCACCTGCTTTATATGGGCATGTGAGCAAACTCATCACTTCAACGTCATGACCCGATAATCCAATAGATTATTTTCATATGCCATTTTGAAGATCAGTTGAGTGGGGTTTTCTTTCAAACCAGAGACGTCCAGGGAACAGTGCTCCACATTTAGGTCAACCACCTGTTTTATGCTGGTTTGAATATAATGAGTCACTTTGCATTCTATTGGTTGTACTTGCATCAGCAGTGACACATCAGCAGTAAAAAGGGACTTCCCATGAGCCCCCTGGAGTTTTTGACCCCCTTTTGCTCAATTGCATTACATGAACATCATCCAAACCTCATTTTACGCACAACATGCACCTTGCCTAACTACTGAATCATTATCATGTGCATTTTCTTTCTTCAACACAGTCTAATGTGCTTGGTGCCAGGCCACAGACACCATGAATATGCACAAAGATCTTCTTTGATTGCAATGTGTTCAACAGAGACACCCCCGGTCTGTGGTGAATCTGACATTTGCCGTGTTATAAACCTGTTTAAATCTAATCTCTTTCTCTCTCTCTATCTTTCTCTTTTTGTACACATTTTTGCATATACCGTATATAGCCACCCACCCACACACACACAAACACACCACTTATGGTGCAGCTAGTTTTTCTAAGTGCCTGTTTCTATGTGACCTCCTTTAGGTTTCCTCTTGGCCCCAATGTGGCTAGGTCTCGGGCTGCTGGTGCACAGCGCCGGAGCACCACAGAACCGAGAGGAGACCAGCGTGGTTTCTCACCCAGCCACCTCAGCCCGGCTCCTTCTCTGGGGCTGACGAGGAATGCTGAGGCCCTGGGGGGTGGTGTGGTGTGGCGTAGTTGGGGTGACGTCATGCCCGGTCACGGCTCGCGGGAGTCTTGAGGAAGCGTCTTGAAGCCAAACTGTGGCAGGTGTGGCTGTGGGACCTTCACCGCCTTGGTGAGGGTGGTAGGGGAGACAGCCACACACACAGCACTGCTGCTGCTACTGTCTCCAGCAATGGCGCTAACAGCCCCATATATACAGCATGACATCCAGCTATATCTACATGCAGAAGCAGCACAGCCACCATTCAGATCCTTTATCTGCGATACAGGAAGGGTTTATAAAGTCAAAGCAGTGGGACAAAAGACAGTATTGATGATGGTCTGTTGTCGGGTGAAGGACATGTCTTGAGTTGTTATGCTTTGATCATAGCAGGCACATGATACACATGGCATTCGGAGGGATGGATTGAAATTGAAAACGATAAAAAGGAACATTGTTTTGCCGCTGTCTGTACAGAGGGAGAGGGAGAGAAAGAGAGAGAGGGAGAGAAAGAGAGAGAGAGAGAGAGAAAAAAGAGAACAAAAAGAGAATGAGAGTTGGAGAGATGAAATACCATCTGCGTTTAAAGATACTCTGTCTCGCGGAAACCTTGCACGGGCCAGACGACCGCGAGGCCGGCACGCAGCGCCTGCATGGGTCTGCACTTACTTAAGCTTATTTGACTAATACGTTATAACGATCAATTGCCATTAGCTGGCCCCTGATGTCGGAAACCAAGAGCAGACCAATTGAAACCACAGTTGGGGGATTGACTAACGGGAGGCCAGAAAACACAAGGATCTGTCCCACTGTGATTCCACTCATACCACAGAGAGGAGGATTCCATGCGTTAAGACAAATAAAACCCTAGCTCTGCTCTGTGTTCATTTCGGTCTCTGTGCCGTCTCTGTGTTTCGTGTGCGAGTGTGGCTGTACACAATTCTCTGTTCTTCTTAGGACGGACATTTGCGGTAGACGCTTTTGCTATACTTGACGACATACAAGAGTATGTTGGCTGTGGTGGAGCTGTGGACCAGGTGAGTGCTGCACCGCAGTTTCCACAGTAGCAGACAGACGTCGTGAGAGCTGGCTGAGAGCTGAGTTTGTAAACGCTGGTGGTTACCAATTCTCACGTCAGGAGTACTGCTGTGCTTCGGTTTCCCAGCAAGGAAACTGCGACTCCAATGCATCATCAGTCACTGATGATGCATTTGTGCAGGTGCTTCTAAATGCATGACGGAGATACTTGGGTCCTGGGGAATTTACATAATTGAAAGCGTTATATTCGAGACAATTGGGCACACGTCATACGGTGCACGTCCAAATCCAAGAGGGTTATACCTGTGGTTTGTTCTCATGTTTGCTTCATTTCTATCCCAAAACATTTGTTTTTGAAAAAGCAAAGTGACATTTCGATTATGGATTACAGGTCAAACCGTGTCATCAACAGACAATGACGTGCTAAAACGGCCAATGCGGGTGGTCAAGTGAACGGGATGAGTCACTCAATTCTCACGAAACTACTGCGATAGCCATCGGAAAGTCAACGACTTCCCCAGCAAGCAGGCTGCTTCCGCCTTCTGCGTGTGGAGACCTGCTGTTACCATGGTTTCCGGGCCAGCGTTTGCGTGCGAGCGATCTAGACAGACGTCTGGGGGTTCGACACATACATAACAGGAAGACGCTCGTCGCACTTCTCAACTGTTTCTCACTTCTGCCTTTTTCTTTTTTTTTTCTATGGGGGGGATGGGGGGGGGGGGGGGGGTGGGGGGTGGGGGGGGGGGGTTATAAGGAAGGATGGCTGACTGAGCTACAGACACAATATCATACAGACACAAGTCATGATTTACATGCACATGCACTTTTGAACAAAACTGAAAGTAATGTTCAAATGGATATTTTACACTCACAGGGCAAACATGAACATAAACTTTTCTTATTTTTCTGTTTGTTACTTCTGATTAAATGTAACCACGTTCTGCCATCAATGTGCATTGTTATTACTTATTTTGTGGGCAACAATCTTTGTGTGTAAGTGTGTGTGTGTGTGTGTGTGTGTGTGTGTGTGTGTGTGTGTGCGTGTGTGTGCTTGTCACAGGGCCAGCACTGATCAAAGAGGAGGGCTTTGAAGCAGATCTGATTTCCTCATTAGCATAATTGAAACATTTAGCTATAATGAGGGGGGATGTTGTGACATCGACAACTGTTGAACGGCAGTCATTCCTAACTCCGTCTCACATCCAGGCTGTAGACCAATGGTTCCGGGATTTAAAAAACATGAGTCACCCTGCCATGCTCGTACCCTCGCCACAGCCTGAATAAAACCAGATAATTAAAACATTGAACGGGGGCCTTATCATTCAACATCTTTAAAGAGTAACCCAAACGCCGAACTCCAGCCGCAGTGACTGCACCATCTCTGGTTATTGCTACTGCTGTTTACAATCGTCTCCAACTGGTGCCGATGATGTCAACTATGGCAACTGAGCCCGGCCCTAATTTAACCCGATCAAAAAGCTGTGGTTGAGCGCTGGCAAACCAATCGAAAACAATATCCGCGTACCCCCTTTGAAATGAAAGGGTGGAGGCTTAGGATGATTGCTAGAGTTCTGAGGTGCCAAGCAGTTGTGTTGTGGACCGGGTCAGGCGACCGTCAGAGCTAAAACCGTCTCCTCTGCCTCGCTCAGCATGTCTCTTGCAGTCTTTCGGGCGCGTATGCCGGTGGGATGAAATGCGTTAGAGTTGAGATCAGCATCGAGAGGCAAACTGTACAACATACTCATTTCAGGAAATGTATCTGCAGCCTGAGCAGTGCCAAGGTGAGGTTTACTCCCTGAAGGTGTAGGTATACATACTGTTTACTGGCTCACGCCAAATCATTTGTCACATTATCTGCAATGGTGTCTGTGACGCCGCAGGATGGAATTATGTCACGGCAATCATGACAATGACCACCGTGCTGAGCAATACCGAAACATGTTTGTGTGTGGAACGAGCATACATAACGAATGACTAATAGGATACCCAATACTAGGGGGGACACACGTTAGATTGATACAATCAATGAATTGCCCAGACTGATCTCTGATAGAACACACACACTGTAGACATGCCCATTTCTACAGAATGTAGAAATGGGCATTTCTAGGCAACACATACACACACACACACACGTGAGTCAGAGGGAACACAGTGGTTTGTGTGTGGGTTAGCTCTATGAAGATGAATCAACTTAGGAGAACTGCACCAGGGCTTCTGGGTACAGAGCTTTGCTAACCAACACTGTGAGAATGTGGCAGTGTACGTCCTTTTGTGTGGCATTGCGTACCGTATTTTTGTATATATGCCCCAAGTGTACAACACAACACAACAAAAGTGCATTAGGAAATGCACTTTTTACAGAAAGTAACTTGAAGAGATTACAGCTGTTTGGTCTTGTTACCAACATTTAAAAATAACAAACTAGCAAACCCAGATCAAATCAAATGTGATTTGTTCCTTCATATTACATTATAAAAAAATAACCCTAAACCAAACTTACATAACCAAGGTACCCACAGAACTACCCATAGAAAATCAAATTTGGATTGAGCAACTGATACCTTAAAAAAAAAAAAAAGCCTGAATGACAATACAAGTCTACTACTCTCAGTGGTATTGACATACATATTAATAAGGTGGCGCATACTCACAACCCCTTACCCCAAATATTCCACCGCATTTCCACTACACCAGAAAACAAAAGCAAAAATGTGCCCAAGGGCCCCACTCAGGTTACATCTTGATGAAGCAAACCTCTCGATCAGACACTCTTCTCAGACACCTTCGACTTGTGTCATGTGCGAATGTACAAAATGCTAGTCTGGTCTAGCGCTCGAGACCTCTATATCTCTGGCCACATCTGCCCTGAAGGGCTGCTGCTGCTCATGGGCCTATGGGAATGGCTGTCTACTTTGTGTTTAAACTCACATTCAGACAAGTAGAGAGTTTCTTGTGTTTGCTGGTGTTTGCCAAGTATTAACACATACATGAAACACACAGATAAGGCCAAGGTAATGGCCTCATCTGAAGTGCTTTTCCAAAAATAGCCCCTGAGTCAAAGCCGTCGGCAAGCAAAACATTGGCTTTCAAATAAGGCTAATAAAGACATGACTGATACACGGTGAGACAACTTTGAATCATATCGGTTAGTCAGTACAAGGTGAAGCCAACACCACGTTGCGTTAGCATCTGACAGACTTCACACGTTCATTACTTTAAGGCTTTTTTATTTCAAGAGGGAACACAGGGATTAAAAACACATGCACATAATTTATAACACAAACAAGCAGGAACAAAGCACACACCTACATACATATACACACGCACACCACACATCCAGCAGAGGAAACCAAACCCTTAGGTCTAGTCACAAACAGCTCACGTCAAAGCTGTCAAGTGTAATACAATGTAGATTGCATTATATATATATATATATATATATATATATATATATATATATATATATATTATTATTTATTTATTTATTTATTTATTTATTTATTTATTTATGTATTTATTTATTGATTGATTTCTCACATTCTGACATACATACATACATACATACATGTATGTACGGAAACACACACATACACACAAGCTCACATGCACGCAAACAGTAGCATATCATGTAGATTGCGTAATCTTTAAAAAAAAAAAATATATATATACAGTATATATTAATCTATATATAATTTTTCAAAATATATACATGAATATATATGAATCAATATTTATTTAATTTATATATATATATATATATATATATATATATATATATATATTTATTCATTTCTCACATTCTGACATAAAGATATATTTATGTATGTAAACACACACATACACACAAGCTCACATGCACGCAAAAAGTATCATGTAGATTGCGTAATATCTTTTTCATATTTATATATATATATATATATATATATATATACATAAATGTTATTAAATAATTGATTATGGATTGATATTTATATATATATATATATATAAATATACATACATTTATATAAATAAATATGTATTTTATATATACTGTATATATAATTATTTATTAATTTCTCACATTCCGACATAAAGATATACTTATGTATGTAAACACACACTAACAATCAAGCTCACATGCACACAAACAGTATCATGTAGACATATATATATATATACATCAATTATTTAACAATATTTATATATATATAAATATACAAATATAGATGTATTATATATATATAATTAAATAATTGATGTATATATATATATATATATATATATATATATATATATATATATATATATAATTATTTATTAATTTCTCACATTCTGACAAAGATATATTTATGTAGGTAAACACACACAAGCTCACATGCACGCAATCAGTATCAGAAAGCGCTATGGAAACAGCGTGCTGGTTCTGCGTAGTCTGCTCTGAGCAGAATGCAAGCCACCGACCACAACCACAGAGCCCCAGCATATCAGCAAGCACCTGGCTTACACTAAGACAGACACACGCACACACACACAGACACAGACAAACGCTAGTCTAAAATGCTCAAAATGTCGCAAACTTGTGCTTCTTGTTTAGTCTCAAGAGGAACAAGTAGAGCATCTGCCAAATGAGCGTCTGTCATGATGATTATTACATCATTTATTCTCAGACTCAGACTTGTGTGCGCGTGTGTGCGGGCGTGCTTGTGTGTGCGTGTATTCGTTATGTGGAACTCATTGAGATGTATTTAAAGAAGCAAGCGTGGGAATCAGCATCAGAGAGAGTGGCCTGAGAAATGTTGCACTGCTACTGCTCATTTAGGAAACTTCAACATCCAATTAAATAAAGATGTAAACAAACACACATACACACACACACACACACACACACACACACACACACACACACATACACACACACATACACTTGGAGTTCTTGCATGCACATGCAACAAAAAAACCAACCAATTACTTTTGTGAGGACGATGACACACACACACACACACACACAAATAATCATACATGCGCAACTTGAACAGTAATTTAAGATAATTACCTATGTGATTGTATTGTATTGAAGGTATATATATGTATATATATTACCTATATATACCTGTATATATATATATATATATATATATATATATATATATATATATATATATACAGTATATACACACACAACTAGTAATAGTTGAATGATAGTTGATAGTGAAGTTAAATTATACCGCTTCAGAATATCTGCCTGTTGGTGTGTCTGTGAGTACATCCCACAGCAATGCACTCTAGCATGTCACACTCACACTCTCACAAGACCACGCATGTGTTCCTCTCTAGTCCATACGCAACCTCCTCTCTCTCCAGCTTCTTTTCACCAGCAAGCCGATAGAGGAAGTCTATGGGTGCTTTCTCATGCCATGCATATCACACACACACACACACATGCACACACACACACACACACACACACATACAAGTGTGCACACACACACACGTATGCATGTACGGACATGCGTGCGCACACACATACACATAGACACACACACACGTGCACACACACCCTGGGGTGGGAGTGATGCCGAAGCCACAGGTCTGGTTGTGCCCCCACTGTGATCCAGCCGGTCCACCAGCCAGCCCAGGAGGGCTGGGACGCATTAGAGCCCAAGGAGGGGGGGGGGGGGGGGGGGGGGGGGGGTTAAGGGGTGTGTGTGGGGAGAGAGGCCACACTGAGTGGCCTTCATTAAGAGCAGCCCTTGTCTCCTGGGTTCCAGCTCCCCCCACCACCTCCCACAAAGCCAACACTGTCAGTCTGTCTTCCTCCGGAATAAAAGCCAGCCCTGGCCCATACATCAGACGCACGGACAGCCAGCCATGCTTGGAGTGAGCCCATGCGCACACACTCACTCACATACACACATACACACACAAAAACACAGACAGACAAGTATGGGGATTCGTCTTGGAGTGCATTGGTATCAGGCCCGCCATTGATGACAAAGAGGTCCAATATTGAGGAACGCTACGGATGTCCAGAGAGAGAGAGAGAGAGAGGGAGAGAGGGAGAGAGAGAGGGAGAGCTTGGGGAGTTGAGACAGTGTTAGGGGCGAGAGAACCCTATGTCACCATCACCTCATAAAGATCCCTAATGGATACTGCCCCTATTTGTCAGAGCGAGAGAGAGAGAGAGAGAGAGAGAGAGAGAGAGAGCGAGAGCAAGAGCGAGAGAGAGAGAGAGAGAGAGAGAGAGAGAGAGAGAGAGATGAAAGGGAGACAATGTTGGGGAGGAGGGAGAAGAGAAAGTGAGAAGGACATTTTGGAGAAAAATGGTGTGCATGGTGTGCATGTACCTGGCTTTCAAAAGACTATAAAAGGCTTGCGCACATGTGCACTCGGTTACAGCATGATGGACACACTAACACACTCGACACAGAGACACATGTAGACACACACGTATACAAACAAACACACAGACATAATAATTCATAGCCCACTTTTTTATGGGTCAAATAACCCACCAGCAGGTTAAGAGAGAGCGAGGTTACGACGACACGTGCGCAGGCATGCACTCAGCCCTACACTCAGCCCTACACTTACGCAACACACATTCAGACACAAGTGATTATAAGTGATAATCATCTGAGAATGATCTGCAAAATGTTTTCTTGATGTGACAGATGCTTTGTCATACCGTGTTCTGTTATACCTTGCATCTGACATTTTATGCTATAAAACAAATCTGAACATATCGTCTCCAACATTTATATAATACAAAGTGTGTCCAGTCCTCAAAGAACAATACGTTCATTATGAGAATGTTGGAGTGTGGGAATATACACACACTCTAGCCCTAATCTGTTTCGATGCAAAATGTGTGATATTTGACATGCTTTTGATATAAACTTTGACAGTGTACTGTATGCTTTTAATAGTACAACTTTGACACAGAGATACACACACACACACGCACACACATACATATATACTCTCTCTCTCTCTCTCTCTCTCTCTCTCTCTCTCTCTCTCTCTCTCTCTCTCTCTCTCTCTCTCTCTCTCTCTCTCTCTCTCTCTCTCTCTCTCTCTCTCTCTCTCTCTCTCTCTCTCTCTCTCTCTCTCTCTCTCACACACACACACACACAAAGTTACCCACTGTGCATCTGGGGTGAAGAGCATCCTGTCTCACAATGACAGATGAGTTTGCAAACCCAACTCTGTCATATCCAAAACCTCTGTCTGCACCACAGGAAATATGTACACACATTTACAAATACATCGCTAGTTCACACACACACGCACACACACACACACACACATATATATATATATATATATATATATATATATATATACACAAGTGCACACACAAACACTATATCACTTGTGCACGCATACCTGCATATCTAGTCTAGTAACAAACACACACCTTACACACACACACGACTACATAGATAAAACAAGGCACACACACACAAAGACTGCCTCATCCAACTGTAACCCCCCCCTTCTAAAATACTGATCTCTGGGTGTCTCAGAACCCTCGCCTGCCATAGAGATGGATTACGTGTGTGAGTGTGTGTGTGTGTGTGTGTGTGTGTGTGTGTGTGTGTGGCGACATGGCGACCCTGCCTCGGCTCAGCGTGGTTACCACAGTCTCCATGTCTGCTGGAGCCAATAAATAAATAATGGTGATCACTTCCAACCGTGATGCGGCACAAGACACACCATCGCATCTGGGAAAGCCTGGCTCACAAAGACAACATGACTGATACACACACACACACACACATGTTGATGTGAACAATCACACACAAACACACATATCCACACAAAACACACATACACACACACACACACACACACACACACACACACACACACACACACACATGGAAATAAACACATGCATACACGGCCAAACTCAAACACACACATGTGAATGTATAAAATACACAGACACATGTAACATGACAATACATTGACACATACACACACACACATACATGCACGCACACGCACACACACATACACATGTAAGTGCACAGACATCAAAACAAACACACAAATAACCACAAACCTTGTCTACAATCTGACAACCCGATCAAGGTGTTTAATCACCCGAGTTCTCTTGATGCGCTGGGATCTAAACTTTGCAAAATTGGATTGATTGAATTGTATTACATATAATTGTGCTGTTCAAGAATCTGTGCATGAATGCAGGGGGGAAATAGCATATACTTAAACTGGCAGCACTGTGATGCAATGTAAAAAAACAAAAACCCATCCAATTATCGAATATTATATTCATAGAACTGCTTAAGGGTAGTATCTCTGCTCAATGCATTGCATTTGAAGCAGAGCAAAAAACCAAGAAGCTATAATTTGATTCACAAAAAAACTCGCCTGTCTGAGGTGTGAGTGAGGCGTTTGGACATTAGACCCGCGCCCTCTTAGCGTTCGGCCCCGGACCAGCTCCCAGGCCCTACCCTAGAGGTGGGGCCCTCCGTATCCATGGCGTTTGATGCAGCGACGGCCACTTCATTATAAAAGCCTCCTCCAGTCCCACGCTGCATTCCACGTTTATGGGGAACATATGGGGAAGCCTGCAATTTTTTAGACCACAAAATAAGACCCTTTGCAGCTGGACGGACGACCGCACCGGGTCCTTTTTGCCCGGGGAGCCACACCCGAGAGGCGTAGGGTACCACTGACAGTGATTAAACCACCACAGTTTTCTCAGCAAAACAGGAGTTATATTAAGCTTAAATACAGGGGCTTGATAAACAAGGCATGGGCAGGGTAAAAAAAATACAAAAAATAAAAAACAACGACAAAAAAAAAAGGGTTGAGTGAAAACGAAGGCCACAACGATTCGGAGACTATTTTCCCCTCACGGTCATGGGCAGTCCAGAGTCATGAGATACATTTCAAAACATGAAGCAGATGTTTACCTAGACAAAGAAGAGAAAATACAGAGCGCAGACCGAATGCTTAGTGAAAAAGGGCCCCGATTCCCCAGAGTCTTTCCTCAAATGTCATGTTTGGACCATGAAACAATCGGGCCGATTCTCTTTCTTGTGCAACGCTGTGGGATCATCCCATATTTGTTTTTCTCTGTTCCTTATTGAAAATCCAGATGCAATGTCTTTTGTTCGCCACAAACGGACTACAAAAAAACAAAAAACAAAAACAAAAAAAAAGGAAATTGGCAATAATACGAAACCCTTTGCTTTTGTAAAAGCAGCAGTAGCAGAGTAAACTCGCCACTCACACTAAATTCAATCCATAAACACGAAAACAGGGTGCAACCGGGGGCCAGCAGTGAGAGCCAAACTGATACGCACGGAGGCGGCAGGCACGTTAAGTTATCGCACGCCAAAGAAAACGCGAGCCTCAGCCAAAACCCCTGAACTGTGAAACCAATGATCCCACTTCTGCTCACCAGTAGTCGACCACCCTCCCCTCAACCCCCATCCCTCTTCTTCTAAACAAGCCCAGATGACGCCGGGCCAAGCTCAGATCCTGGTTGTTACGTACCTGGCGGTTGAGAGAGAGAGAGAGAGGCTTAGGCCTAACACACGGTCACTATCGCACGGCCACGTCATACCACAAAAACCCCTTGGTTTTCCATGGGGGAATTAAAAAAAACCCATAAGACGAAAACAAAACAACTGTCAAAGTTTATTACATTGTGTATTGTTTATTGTTTGTTATTTTATTTCATTGTTATTTTCCCTTAGGTTAAAAATATTTTGGTTTGGTTGGGTTCCTACAATGAGAGAGAGAGGCAGCGACTACACGAAAATGAGAAAGAATGGGCGAGAGAGAGAGAAAGACAGAAAGAGATACAGTAAGCACAAGAGAGAGAGGGAGTCAGAAAGGGAGAGAGTCAGAGAGAGAGTCAGAGAGAGAGAGAGAGACAAGAGAGAGAGAGAGAGAGAGAGAGAGAGAGAGAGAGAGAGAGAGAGAGAGAGATGAGAGACGAGAGACGAGAGAGAGAGAGAGAGAGAGACAAGAGAGAGAGAGAGAGAGAGACGAGAGAGGGTGCAAAAGAGAGTCCGAAAAAGTGTTCTCTAAGAGTGAGAAAGCGAAAGGGTAAGAGGAAGAAAGAGAGACAGTAAGCACAAAAGAGGGAGGGTCAGGAGGGTCAGGAGGGTCGAGAAGAGAGGTAGAGAAACAGACATTGAGACAGAAAGACAGAGAGAGACAGACAGACAGAGACAGACAGAGAGACAGAGAGAGAGATAGAGACAGAGACAGACAGAGAGACAGACAGAGAGAGATGTATGTCCCCAACAGGCAGGCAGGCTAGCCCAGGCCAAGGCCCAGGCCAGCCCAGGCCAAGGGCCATGTCAGACCGGCGGCGGAGGTGTGACAAGAGGAAGCATTGCTGTGAGCGTGAGGTTATGTCGGAGGCCCGGCATGGCCGTGCGGCCGGACTGATAAAAGCCTCGTGGCGGTGGCTGTGGCCTCAGCCTTCGGCCACACTCGTCGGTGCGCCGTGTCATTTAGGCCGCGCTGCCGCCTAACCAAACGGCAACTGCTCATTTACAGGGCAGTGCGGGCTACCGTCGAGAGCGGCAGCTAAAACACACACACACACACACACTCCTAACATGTACTGTACATAGACGTACTACAAACACATGTTGCGGTGCGCCTATCGCGTTCTGTCCAGAAATTAGCGATGGCAAACGTGCCGGTTATAAGTCACTTTAGAAAATGGCGTGAAAGGCGGAAAGGAGACGTTCTTTCTACATGCGTAAACATTCATGCATGCGCAGAAGCACACGTAGACATCAGAAATCCAACACACACACACACACACACACACACACACACACACACACACAGGCATACAGATACCAACTCACTAGGGCTGCCCCCGACTAAAGATTTTCTTAGTCGACTCTTAAGTCGCCATTTCAAGCTGATAGTCGACTAATCGTCGCACTTTTAACCTAATTATTTCGATTTATTTTTGGGGGCATCAGAAAGTGTTTTGAGTTCCAGGGCGAAAGTGTTATAAACACTGTTAACCTTGCGCTACTTTACAGATAATACAACACCGTAATAATCAGCCTTTAAAATATCATGTTTCACAAGCACACGCACGAAGCGGGCCGCCTATTAACGGCATGGACAAAGCGGTTCTGAAGGTTGTCGGAACAACCAGGAAGGAGACATTGAACACTTTTAATAATCCTATTCAACCGCATAACTGCACACGACTTTATTTAAAAGCAATCAAATGGAAAACGTGTGTTTGTATTTTGGTGTCCGGTGCGTGTCCGGGAGGGTTCACCTTCACGGCGTAGTTACTAGGGATGTGCGACTATCGTTTTAAAAAATACTAAAGTGTTTTTTAAAGTTAGAAAGATATTAGATATTCAACCGATATTCACGCTCCGAATTACAGCGATCAGACATGGGGAACTAAAACCGCGATCACCGGTATGAGTCCCGCGTGTCTAGCGGTGTCTACGTACCTGTTTACCTGCCCAGGTGTTTACCTGCCCAGGTGTTTACCGGTCAGTATTTCTGCAGCGATTAGTTAAATCAGGGCTTGTTGCGACCACGGATGTATTCGGTTGTGATCAAGGGCGTCAGTTTGGTTTTAGAAGTGGTGGGGATGGGGGGCTGTCACGTCATCGTGCGCGCCTATCGCATGATGTAGACTTGACGGTTTCGGTTGAGTATGTGGGGATTTTTTCGGTCGCAATTGGTTTGCACATTTTTGGTGGGGGACAAAATGAATCTTGACGAAAACTGGTGGGTACTCGTCCCCAGCGTCCCCAGCGTAACTGACGCCTATGGTTGTCATGCCTTGTTATTTTTATGTTTTACTTTTTGCTCGACTAATGAAAACGTATTCGACTAAGCCTCCGTCGATCGACTAAGCCGACTATTCGGGGGCAGTCCTAGAATCTACACAATAAAGAAGTGAGAAAATTAGCTAACTAACTTAACAACTTTCAATTGGAGATAGGAAGGGAGCTATTTCTAGGTGGAGAGTGACGTTATAGAAAGGCTTATATAATTAAATATATATTATTGAAGATTATATATTTTATGTGTGTTGTATAGTTCCACGACATGTATGTTGTTCTAATAAAATGTATGCATATGCACAGATTTGTTTGGCAAGAATATGAGAATATGGTCACATGAGCAACCAGACAGTGGTTTGAGCCATGCCCAGACACGCTTTGACTCCCATGGAGGATACTGGACCACGAGAGAGAGGAAGTCTGGACACCACAGGCTGGTCCAACCTGGAGGTGTGTGCACACACACACGTGCACACACTTGCATGAGAACCATGGCATAACAGCTTGTCAGGCTTTTGTAACATGGCTGATTTCCTTTTGTTGTTTTTGTGTTTATGCAAGACAAATCATCTTTCATGCGATTATCAAACTCTTCAATTATATTTTAGGCAGTTTCTTTTATGCAGTTTTGATTTCAAATGGCCACAACCGTTTCTTAAGTTACAACACATCACATTTCAAGTGTGTACACCACAACAATGTCTTCAACTCAGTAACCTCAAGATTGTCACTAATGTAGCCCAGAGTTATTATGTAACATTAATATGATAATACTAAAAATAAAATTGTTTCTGAATTGTTTCTGTAGGCCAACCACCATGGGGTACTTAGACCTGACCTTACATGCGTGCACTGCAGAAGCATTGAGCTAATAAAGATTCTCACCGGAGTGACTGAGAGCTAACTTTAACTTTAGCTATACTGTCCAAATGAGGACAGTACTTGGGACCTACTCCCATTTACTACAATGCATCTAGATATTAGTTATATCAGTATTAGTATAATAACCAAAATGTATTAAACACCTCTGAATAGGAAACACCACATAATATTTGACCAGAGAAAACAATAATGAATATGAGTATTGTTGAAACCACTTTGTTGGAGATCAGATTATTCGACAATCAGTCAACTTAAACTGTTTCATGTACTGACAAATTCAGTCCATCGGTGGTGGCATTGATGAGCAGGCCTCGCGTTTTCGCTACGTTAATGCCAACGTATAAAGAAGCATACTACAGTATCACACAATATTAAATAAATGAGTAAAAATACTGCAAAAGCAAAGAAAACTCCCCCCAAACGTCCCAAAGGTCTCCGCCTGCTTTGCGATGTGAATTAGCCTATACCTTGCTTAAAACAGTGAACAAGTCAGTTACAAATATATGCAAAAGTAATCACAAAGTTGCAGTGAACATTTTTAGATTCGAAACAAAACATCCACAAAACGTACTTGGTTTGGTTAACCAAACCAAATATTTTCAAGGGCACTACATTTCTATTTAACTTCCTTTTAAAAGCACACTTTGTGGTTAAGCATTTTTGGAATTATTAATTATCCAAGCGCTGTCTTTTAGGATATAAACCATATCTAAATGCTGATGATGGGTGACGTATTAAATGAGTCAGTAAATACAGGGATCCAGGAAAACAAGGACGAGAAAAGCATACAGTGTGTTTGTACAGTACATTAGAGAGAAGAAGAACAATGTAGCTCTATTCCTATGATTAGTAGTATTATGAGAGTGGAGAGAGAGAGAGAGAGAGAGAGAGAGAGAGAGAGAGAGAGAATGGTGGAGAGACAACTAAACTGAACTTCCCCTCTGCTTCCAGTGGGGCTTACGCTATGATACTATCAAGTGGTAAGTGAGGGTGGAGGCTTTGGGTTTTGCAGGCCCAAAAACCACCAGCAGAAACCCATACGGAACCCAGACAGATGTACAC
>JAOPHQ010002379.1:20000-37500 GCA_030340625.1 Merluccius polli | reverse complement strand
GGGGGGCATCGGTTTCTTTTCATTGGGTCGTATGTGTGGCTAGTTTCTCCCCTCACCACACTTCCTCCTCCATTTCTCCTCGGCCCGCCCTCTTCCCAGCAGGGCCCTGTGTGTGTTTTATATATACAGGAGTCCGTTTTAGAGGCTTGTGCTCTTGGGAGCCAGCTACCAGCTCTCTTTGTGGCGCGGAGGGCCCAGGGTTTTATTAGGGTGGGAATGGTTTTATATGTTTGCCTTGTTGTTGTCATATGAATGGAAGTGAGGTTTTTGTGTGTGAGAGACACGGCGTTCTTCGCCACAGTTGGTAGCGAGGTTATTTCGGTCGATTCCGGGAGCTTAGCTTTTGGGTTTGCTCCACAACCCCAACGCAGAAGAAAAGCTTGAGAGAAAGAAACATTAGATTTATGTATACAGTATACTGTATATGTAAAATCATGTACAAAATATATATCTCAGAACCACTAATTAATAGATGAATACATTAATCAGGAGCAAAAGCGCTGTACAGTAGCATTAAATGTAATTTAAATTAAAGATTAAAAAAACTGAGATAAAGGTCAGATTTGATGAAATTCAGATACAATACAATAACGATAAAATACAATTAAATTACATGACAGAACATTTTAATTGAACATTTTAAGCCTGGAAATGCCTATCATGGCTGTATTTACGAATAAAACGGTCCTGTAATGGTGATTGTTTTGACCCTCTCTCACAAATGAATAATTTCTGATTGGACAGTGTTCAAAACCCTTCTGCTGAGCGTTAGCGCTCCTACGGCGAAGCACAGGGATTGGCTGAGGGAGCTGTAACCAGATATTAGGAGTTTCAATATTTCACAGCAAAGGCGAATAATAAAAAACTCATGACAGCTCATGGAGCAGCGAAAATGCTGTCTCCAATTTTAGCCAGGAATATAACATCTATTTATACAACTCTGGAGCCATATTGGATGGAGCGCCCCTCTGGACTTGATTAGGAGGGGGGGCGTGGGGGGGGGGGGGCTGCAAACGTTTGGAGGTACTTATTTACTTTTCGGGTCCGTCTCGTCGTTTTCACCGTCTGTCAGCGCGGCTGGGCGGGAAACACTTCCAGAGGTGGGGGGGGGGGGGGGGTCCTCCATTGAGATGACTACGATGGAGGGAGCCGGGGGGGGATGGGGGGGGGGGTTAGAGGGGGTGTGGGGTGCTGGCTGATGTGGTCCCCTCTCATCCCCAACCTGTTTGGCTGTAACCGCCGTTATGGCAAAATGACCCAAGTTCCATCGGTGAGTTACGGTCACATCCAGTTCTGTAGCCTCTACAATTTTCTGGTGGTCGACGGGCAACCACAGGGATGAGTTGTTCTTGTGGCTAGCCTCCGATCTGATAACACGATATGCGTTCTGCAGAGCTCTCCTTGACTGGGAGTGTTTATATATATAGAGAGAGAGACATGTGTGTCTGTGGGTGAGTGTGTGCATGACCGTATAGGAATATGTACTGTATGTATTTGTATATGTATGTATGTGTGTGTGTGTGTGTGTGTGTGTGTGTGTGTGTGTGTGTGTGTGTGTGTGTGTGTAGAGGGGGGGGGGGGGGGGGGGGGGGGGGTCTTACAACCATGTGTTTTTAAAAGGTTAAACGATTTCTATCAACACACACATACAGAAGGTTCAACCAGCAGAACGCTGTTTTGTAGCCCCAGTGGGGGGGGGGGCAGATTGGAGGTCAGATTTGAGGTAGAGGTTGAACCGAGGCTGGTACCAGGAACCAATGGTCACTATGGGGGGGCAGACGGGGTAGAGAACCCTCAGGGCACCGCCTCAGGTCCCCTCTTGAACTCTGTTCACATAGTTACTCTGCATGTAAATAAAAACCCAGCTCACTGATTGACTGTGACGACAGCACAAGCTCTCTTGATGTACGTTGAATGCATTAGCAGCCTTTAAAAACATTAAAAAAAAAAACCTTTTACATAATAGGAACGCAGAGGCAATACTAAATAATGCACTATTGTCCAATTCTGTCTGAATTCAAGACAGAGAGGTTTGTCAGTGGAATTTAAATTTGTCTAGACAAGCAATTTTAACTAGGACAATGTAATGTGGAAAAGAAATCGGAACAGGAACAAACTGTATGTAGGGAGGAAAATATGCAGGCTTTGAAAGTACGACTATAATTGGATAATTAAATGGAAATGATCACAATGAAATTTCTGGCTTGATGTTAAAGTATAGTGCATATAGTCGAGCGGTAGGCCATTACAGTGAATGATTTATTTATGTACAATTAGCTTCACTGACCATATAGTGTTTCATTAAATCATTATGTAGATTGAACAATATATTTAATGGCTTTTCAAAATCAAATTGATTGATTTCATGTAAAAGTCCATTTTTACATTTTTGTTCCATTCATCATGTTGTAGTGTGTGTGGTCTTCTACTGGAGTATGACGCAAAGCTCAGTTGTCAAAGGTCTTCATTGTTGAGAAGTATTGTCCAAAACACACATTATTGCATTACGATGTATCTGAAAGTAGTGTATACATTGGCCAAGTCTGAAAACTAGACCTTGCTTTTGTGAGTTTATAGAACTATATGGAAGTAAAACAAAAGAAATTATTGATAATGATAAATGATAAAAAATTATAAAATGTTGTATTCTCTTTTTTACAAACAAACGTTCATGATTAAACTCATAAACAAGGAGTAGTCACTTGTGTTTGAACTGAATTTGACTCAGAACGAAAAGACGCGTGCACCCCTCCCTGTTTCCCTCAACAGATGTTTCACACCAGTACCCTTAAAAACACACAAGATTCAATAAAACTGCGGTATAAAGGTTTTAGTATTTTGTAAGGTTTTGTAGAGCTTTTTCTGACAGAGAAACACACTCAGATCATAAAAAAATATAATAATAGTCATCCAACAGTTCATCCAATAGTTCATCCAATATACAAAAAAGATTTACTTATATACAAATATGTTTTTCTTTACCCATTTTCTATTCTCATGGTGACTTATTTTATTGTATATTATTCAAATCATGTGTCAAGCTTATGCAACAATCCAAAGGCCAGGAGAAGCAATTTCATGAGTTCATCAAAGGAATGACGGCTGAATGTTTTTCGCAGACTAAATCCCTGTTCCAGACTCCATCGGCCCTCGCCGCTTCATTATGAGTAACTTTAAACATTCAAAACATCTCCAGCCCATCCCTCTTCCCATAAGCAATAAAGAAAAAAGTTAATTATGGTGCAAGAAAAATGCAGATAATGATGGGATGCGAGAAGCTGCAGGCGTGTGTGGGGGGGGGGGGGGGGGGGGTGGATTTTGATTCTCTCTCTTTACCCTGTTTTTTTTCCCCAGATGAATGTTTTCTCTGGACTTGTTTACACACAGCTAATTGTTCTCTGTGCAATAATTATGAGCTTCTACCCCAAATCCCAAAATGTCATTTTTAATAGTGGGGGAATCGATTTTGGAAGAGACAGCATTGAAAGACAGCAACATGGGATTATAATATTTTTTTTATGATATTGCGTATTGAATTATGGCAAAAGAAACCTCATATTTAATTGCCTTCTGGCTGTGGACAGTGCTACAGACACAATTGTTCAGTTATGCTCACACTTGAATAGTGTTAAATCCCCAAGCTTGGTACTTTCGAAGAAGTACCAAAACGTTCTACATTTCCTAGATGTGTTTTCCACCCAATGCATCTGTGTTTCTGTTCATATACTGCCCCGAGGTAAAGTTGACTGTGTTTATATGTACTCTACGGCTGGTTACCTCTGTATGCCTCAGTAGAAAAACAGGCCAGTGAGGGATTCCCCTTTCTGTTCTGGAGCAGAAGTGGTCCTTTCCTCTATCCCCTCCAATCAAATCTTTCCCCTTTCTCTTCTCGCTGCAAGGCCAGCCTGTCTGTCGCAATTGCTATTGTTGGGGAATTGGCGAGTCAATGGGGAACATACGCATGCACAGAGGGCACACACAAAAATATACTCTTTATAGGACAAAACATGCCTCCGTGTATCTTGGAGAACTCATAGATATCTTCAACTGAGATCAGAACACTCTGGGCCCCAAACAAAAATGGTAAACAGATAGAGAGAGAGATAGAGAGAGATAGAGATATATAGATAGATAGAGATAGAGAGAGAGAGAGAGAGAGAGAGAGAGAGAGAGAGAGAGAGAGAGAGAGAGAGAGAGAGACGGATAGCAAGAGCGATAGCGAGAGCGAATAGAGAGCGGGAGGGGGGAGAAAGACAAGCTTGTGTCAGTATATTCCTCCCTGCTGAGTCAGGGAGGAGCGTCCATGTCAACATGATGACCATGACGTTTTCACCCTGTAAATGCTGTCTGACCTCATCATCGTCGCTGAGCAAGACTAACACATGGTCTCCCGGTGGCGCGCGTCTGTCCAGCAGAGCACAGGAGGTTAACATTAACATGATCCATCTTAACAAACAAAGCAATAAGGGGCGATAACACTTCACCACTTTCTATTGGCTCTCATCAGCATATTGACATCTCGCACTTCATTTTTTAGCTTTTAGTTTTTTTTCTTCATCCACGGTCATGCGAAAAAAATAAAAATCACCGATGCCTGTTTTCACTAAACTACAAGCCAAGTGGAACCACAATACACACCTTCAGTAGCCATGCTAGTAGCCCCCCCCCCCCCCCCCCCCCCCCCCCCCCCCCCCCCCCCCCCCCCCCCCCCATGGACCTCAGTGTAATCCAATGTGACATGGACTGCATCCCGTGCCACTCCTGCCACATGAACAACCCGCGAAAGAAAAAGACATTTGTGTCAGCCGCAGCATACGGCTAAGACCTGACAGATGTGAGCACCACCGCTTTGCTTTTTTTTCCTCCTTCTTTTTAACCCCTTTAATCATTCAAAATGACACAACAGGCAGACAATGAGTCAGTCATGAGCAGAGGGTGAAGTTGGACTAGCCTAATTACCGGGCAGCCAGTCTCCCCGCGCTACTGATTGGGTTTACAGATGCTCCCAGTCATCGTTTGTGTCGTTAGCTTGTCGTTAGCCGTGGCCCTCTTGACGTGCGGCAGTGAGGTGCCGGGCCTAAACACAGCAATCAGGGGATTAGTGTGCAGTTAGAGCAAAGCCCAGATGGACGCCCATGGGCTCTGAGTCAAAGTGTCCCGTGCCGTACGCTCCGCGCCGGCCAGGGCGCTCACTGTACGCGGGGGCAACGCCACTGGCGATTAGGCAGAGTAGCTGATGAGAGGAAACATTTAGTCACCTTAGGGGCCGCAGAGGGGGTGGTTTTCTCCCCTCCGGGACCCGGATCAAGAGCCCCGGCTCTTGACTCAAACGCAACGGTTGAAATGAGCGGACGCCTCCAATGGTGCCGCTGCTGCCCTCGTCGCCGTTTCATCCCTGAATTAGGTTTGCTTCATCTAGTTCTGGGAATCACGCCCATAGGCTTCAGAAGGAGAGAGAGACAGAGCGTCGGAGACCGAGAGAGAGAGAGACAGAGAGCGAGACCGAGAGAGAGAGAGAGAGAGAGCGACAGAGACCGAGAGAGAGACAGCGAGAGAGAGAGCCTTGCAAACCTTTCGCATGCAAGGTGACGTTCGGGGCGTGTTTTCCTGTAGAACTTTCTGTAGAAAATCACTCAATTGAATTTGAGCAAACGCATGCAAATGGCTCTGTCTGATTGACATTTACTCCACACACACACACACACACATACCCCCCCCCCCCCACACACACACACAGAAATAACTTACTAAATGATTAATGTGTCTCCTGATGATGATTAGTGAACTCCTGAGCTGCTAGAGTTGGAACTTGCCTCCCCTTATGCATATGAGGAAACTCCCCAAGGGCCCTCCGAGTGTGTGCTTAAGAAGTAACCTCACGTCTGCTGAGGAAAGTGACACAGACGCAAAAAAACAGAAACAGAAACTCCAGCGCTGGGTCACGGTGAATCTGGTTGGGTTCTGTGGCGAGTGAGACGTTGTTTAGGCAGCTGAACCCCTTCTCTCTGAAGAGGAAAATAAATGCAAATTCAATCGCCGGAGGGCTCTTTTGAAGTCTTTTCCACACTTGAACGAGTGTGACAGAACCTGGGATGACCTTGGCTTTAAGAAACACTTAGGAACGATGAAAGAAGTTGAAAGGGGTAAACCCCCAAGTTAATAGTTTAATAGTTGAAACTGACTGTGAATCTGTGTGTGTGTGTGTGTGTGTGTGTGTGTGTGTGTGTGTGTGTGTGTGCATGTGTGTGTGTGTGTGTGCGTCTGTGTTGGTGTGTGTGTGTGTGTGTGTGTATATGTGTGCATGTGCATCTGTGTGTGTGTGTGTGTGTGTGTGCGTGCGTGCGTCTGTGTTGGTGTGTGTGTGAGTGTCTGCATCTGTGTTGGTGTGTGTGTGTGTGTGTGTGTGCTTGCGTGTGCCTGCTCATCTCTGTGTCTGAGAGAGAAACAAAGACAGACCGGGGGAGTGATGTTTAAAGGAATTTTTCATTGATGTCATAGACACATGAAATGAAGTGAATCCGTGGCGCGGATGTAGTACTCCCTGAGCCCTTAACTACCAGAGGAATATTCCTGTTTACACTCGTGTCATTCATTTTGTACATGTCATACCTTGCCGTGTTGCCTTAACGGCTCGGAGGAACAGGGAACCTAGTCACAGCCGCAAAACATGTGGCTTTTGTTGCAGGCAGGAATGAACAACAGCATTCCACGTGCCGCCACATCAAAGCCCCCCCCAGCCCCCCTCGCCATGGGGCTAAACGAGGGCAAACGTCTCCTGACGAGACCGGCGCTTATTATTAAGCAAAGACTTTAGCAAACATCGGATGCTTGTATCCTTTTAAGACCCTCTGTCTTTTCTCCTCCTCCTCCTCTTCCTCCTCCTCCACCTCCTCCTCCTCCTCGTATCCTCCATCCATCTTCTCATCGTTCCGTTTTTTTACGCTCCTCTCGTGTGTGAGTGTGAGTGTGTGTGTATAAATGCGTCCGGCGCGTCTTCAGGGGCCCCAGTGGAGGGGGGACAGCCAAACAACAAGCAGCACAAAGGGCCATTGTCTGCCGGTGACAATGTGGTTCACAGGCTCTGCTGTGAAGGGCCCGGGCGGTCGCTGGGAGCCATGCACACTTCCTAATATTCGCCTCACATGCAATTTTTATTTGGAGAAGTTATGGGGGCTTCAGTTTTTTATTTTACCGACCCCCCCCCCCCCCCACATTGTGGAGGTCTCTGGAGCCGCTACTATATTTGTTAGGGATCGTTTGGCAGGGGGAGTGGGGGGGGGGGGGGGGGGGGGGGGGGGTTAGACAGCAGGCTGTGTTGCCAGTCAAACGTGTTTGGGCTGTCAGACAGACTGAAAGGCTTCCAGCGCTGCGCTCTGTCTGCTCTCCTTAGTCAGTGTTAGCTATTTGATCTGTCAGAGTAGAAACGCCATTAGACATACACACACACACACACACACACGGATGGGGGAAGTTCAACCGCTGGACTGATTTTAAAACCCAGAGAGGGGGAGGAGAGGGGGGGGCGGGGGAATAGAAAAAAAAGTATATTTTGCAGACGCACAGTCTGGCTCAAATCTTGGTGTCTGTGTTGTGTAACTGTGAATGTCTCTGCGCACTACACAGCCCAATGATACAGTAGGTGTGTGAGTGGTTTCTCTGTGTGGACTGTGGAGATGTGTGTGTGTGTGTGCGCGTGTGTGTGTGTGTGTGTGTGTGTGTGTGTATGTGTATGTGTGTATGCGTATGTGTGTGTGTGTGTGTGTGTGTGGAGGGGGGGGGGGGGGTGAGAGAAGGAGCAGGGGAAGGCCTATAAGCCCGACGTTTCCCAGAGGCTTTGTTGGGCAAACGGGTGGTGATTCCGCTGTTCATTTCAACCATAAAAATCCTTGTGCCACGGTTTGGCCGAAACAACATAATGTGAAGGAGAGAGAGCGAGAGGAGGAGAGAGAGAGAGAGAGAGAGAGAGAGAGAGAGAGAGAGAAAGAGATAGCTCCACAGTATGAGACACACACACAGACAGAGAGAGAGTGGGACCCATTTGTTACTTTTAGGTGGTAAGATGGGTGAAGGCACTGTCTTCATTAGGACATGCCCGCAATGTCTCAGTGGAGTTGTGGGGTGCATGTGTGTGTGTCTGTCTGTGTATTTGCTGGGTGATAATTCAGTGGTGGGTGCTGACCTCATAAACATCAACACCACAATATTACACAGGAGAGCAGATTGGTGTCGGGGGTGGTGGACAGTGGGCAATGGGCTGATGGTCCGGCCGCAGACCAGAACACTCTCGCTCTCTGGATTAAGCACTGCTGGACCCCTCACCACTCGTCACATGACACATCGCTTCTCAATGACATTTTTTACAATAGAGAATTCTGGTATTACAATTAGGGGTGATCTGGGTGAATGGGTGACATCAGCACCATGGGATAACCAAATGTAAGAGTGTAAAAAAGTATTATTTGTGAGTATGTGTGTGTGTGTGTGTGTGTGTGTGTGTGTGTGTGTGTGTGTGTGTGTGTGTGTGTGTGTGAGTGTGTGAGTGTGTGTGTGGCAGCTGTACGTCTCCATGTCTCCATGACAGTTCAACTGTCACAGAGAGGAACCATACATCCCTTGCACTTGGAGAATACATGGTGATGCTGCTACCACAGGTGTGTGTGTGTGTGTGTGTGTGTGTGTGTGTGTGTGTGTGTGTGTGTGTGTGTGTGTGTGTGTGTGTGTGTGTGTAACGTCTGTGTGTCTGTGTGTCTATGTACCTAGGTAGTCCTGAGGAGAGGTCTACTACACTGAAGCAACTTGTGTGTGTGTGTGTGTGTTTGTGTGTGTGTGTGTGTGTGTGTGTGTCTATTGGGGGTGTGGATGCTGTCACTTTGGCAATGCAACAGCACATATTGCAGCGATTACCACAGCGGAAAAATGTTTTTCTGCAACATGCAATTACTACAGATTACAGATTGCCATCCTTGCATCAGAAGCTTTCCCCAGAAAAGAAGAAATACAGTGTATTTGTGAGTATTTGTGTGTGAGTGTGTGCGCATGTGTGTGTGTGTGTGTGTGTGTGTGTGTGTGTGTGCGTGCGTGTGCTTGTGTGTATGTGTGCCTGTGTGAGTGTGAGCGTGAGTGCATGTGCAGACGGAGACAAAGAAAGATGAGAAATGATTATAGCTCACACTAAAAACCACAACTGAAAAAATAGGGGGAGTTGACATATTTATGGAACTCATTTAGATCTGAACGTTGTGCTGACTTCCAGGGGTAAATAAAGACCCTGAGAGGAAAATAAATACAAAATACAAACCGTCCTTCACTGAAATTAACAAATATAGAGCAGCGAAAATGTTTACAGCACTTTCATCCATCATCATGACAGTTAACAACAATAAACACGGAAATTAAATATCCTGCATATTGAGCAACGCGAGGAGTCGCTCCATCTTTAACAGACGAAATACCGACGCAAAAAATAATACACAAAGTAATACGCGTCTTTCCTCAAGAGTATATTGACTGGGAAGACACAAGTGAGTGTGTGTGTGTGTGTGTGTGTGTGTGTGTGTGTGCGCGCACAGTCAGAACATAATGACAACCCCTAACTTGCGTCCAACAATATAGGGGCCAATAGTGGTTCCCCACAGCGATGCGGGCCCTTATATTTACATAACCCACCAGATCAAAAACTCAACCCCAAGTGCCTCTATAATAGCACTGGGGCCTTTCTGGATGATGATGCCCCCCCCCCCACCCCCCAATCCACAATCCCCAATCCATGACTTCTTTTAGTGGCTTCCAGAGGATAAACAGGCTGGGGGGGGGAAAGCCACATCACAGCCTGTGGACTGTCATCGGTGGGGCCGACAGATGATGCGGGAGGGTGGGGCCGCTTGTGACACCGGTTGTGGGTGGGGGTTGGGGGGGGGGGGTGGGGGTTTAGGCGGTGTAACCCACCCCCACCTCTACCACCACCACCACCACCAGCACCGCCACCACCACCACCACCACCACCACCATCACCCCCTGCCCTGGGTGTGGTGCGAAAAGGAGGGTGTGTGTGTCCCATTTGTGAAACGCTGCTACTGAAAGGACAGTCGAAGTAGCGAAGCGTATAGACCACATTTTTGAAACCCTTCCGCTCCTAAACCCCCATCCTACACACACACACACACACACACACACACACACACACACACACACGCTCACGACTGCATACATATGCACACACCCACACCTGTGTGTAGGTGGTAGGCGTGAATAGAATAGGTGTGAATATGTGTGTGTCTTTGCACAAATGCACACACACACACACACACATACACACACACACACACACACACGCACACAGACATTCACATACATCCACCCACAAATGCACACACACACACACACACACACACACATTCACATACATCCACCCACAAATGCACACACACACACACACACACACACACACACACACACACACACACACACACAC
Organism: Merluccius polli; assembly: GCA_030340625.1. Lineage (NCBI taxonomy): Eukaryota > Metazoa > Chordata > Actinopteri > Gadiformes > Merlucciidae > Merluccius > Merluccius polli. The sequence continues at coordinate 27,029 of JAOPHQ010002379.1, read as the reverse complement.
ACACACTTCCTCTGAGCCATCGCACAAACCCAGCAATGAATCACAGCGCCTGGCTGTCCAAATCACACAGTCAAATCCAATGCAACGCATGCATCGAGACACATGGCGGCGGAAACACATGATGCGCGCCTGTGAGAACTAGCCTACGTGCACTTCTTCACGGAAGGTCAGATGATCAGATCGTCCACAAAACCAGTTAAGAGTTGGACGGCGGCGGGATGACAACATTGCAGCAGTACTTCAGAGCACAGACACGTCCCCCAGCAGCCATTAGGCCTACGATAGTGAATTGATTCGGGGGGGGGGGGCTTTAATAAGCCCCGGGCTTACGCTCTGCTACCTTTTATTACAAAAAAAGAGAGTGAGAGAGAGAGAAAAGAAACACAAAAAAAACAAAAAACACACACACACACACACAAACAAAAACGTAAGCGGTGGCGCATTAAAGATGCATGAGATGCGCTCATCGTCTCCTGTGGTGATTACTGCATCTCTCGCTGGTCGCGCGCGCGCGGTAATTAAGTGATGATTTTGGGGAGCGCAGGAAAATGTGTTGATCATTAGGGTGATGTGATGTCTTATCACCCGTTTCTGGATATAAAAGATTACAAACAAAACAAAAACAAAACAAAAACAAAAAAATATAGGCCTATATATATTTGAAAGATTGTATGCAGGGGCCTGTGACACACACACATAGTTTGAATGCAAACACATCATCATAACCACCATTCCTACAGTTTGGTTATAGCGGAGAAGGGCAGCCTTCAGCTCGGAGTGTGTGTGTGTGTGTGTGTGTGTGTGTGTGGGGGGGGGGGGGTAGAAATACATATAAACTGTCCAATGTGTTCTCCATTTTCTTGTCTGCACATCAAAATGGACAATGATGCCTGGGATTGTGATGTGTTGACACATCGTGTAATCAAGATTCCTGCAAGAATCAGCCGTCGGCGCACCAAAGCCCAAACAATCTGTGGCCACTCATTGTTGTTAGCGACTTTCTGCATACATTGTGCTTATAAACAGTGCAGACGCGAGAATACTGCAGTTAGGCTTTGAGGGGACTGGCAACAACAAAAAAAAACAAAAAATACAGAAAGCCTTTGGTGACTTGCATCATTCTCAGAAGTCTAATCACAGACGCTGTTGTCATATCATTTACACACACACATACACACACACACACACACACACACACACACACACACACACACACACACACACACACACACACACACATATACATATACATATACACAACCATACACACACATATATACACATACACACACACACACACACACACATACACACACACACACACACACACACACACACACACACACACACACACACACACACACACACACACACACATATACATATACATATACATACACACAACCCCACACACACATATACACACACACACACCATAAATACTGTGGAGCTAATCTAATCCAAGTGGAATAAACCTCCATTTCATAGCAGTCGTCCATTCAGAAGACTCATATTTCCACGGAGCAGAAACCCCCTGCTGAAATGCGAGGAGACACTCTTCGGAAGGAATGCGTTCAGTGGGTTGAGGGCCAAGCTTGCCCTGTAATTTGTGAATGTACAGAAATGTGTGATGGCCACAGCTTCGCTAAAGATAGAAGTCTTTGTCTTATGTCATCCCCGAACCTCAGACGATTTCTAATTGCTCCCATCGCCCTCTTTAAAAGAAAAGAAAACGAATAGCTGGCCATCCAGTGGCTTGGGGACGTTGGTCCGAAAATAGACGGTCGTTTTTTTTTTACCCTGCATGGCAGGGCGATCATATTCAGGTGAAAATGAAAAACTTTTTTCTCCTGTACTGGATACTGCTCCTCCAGCCTTTAGGCCTTCTTAAAGTGGGACTGGCATGCTGCGTGCGTGCATTTGACGTGTAGTCTTACAGACACCCACGGGGGGTGCATTAGTTCATGTGTTTAATGGGGGGGTGGGGGGGGGGCAAGCATAAAGTAACATTAAGGCTGTTTGGTACGCATATCACGAGTATGGAGACTCATCCACGAGCCCCCAAATGGCGTAATTAAAAGAGACAGCCTCAACGACGAGCTTCGAATAATCTAAATTTGACCCTGGATTTATTTTATTTTTGTTACCAATGTATATTGTGTCGCTTTTTTCGGTCGGATCGTTTGGTTTTATGTTTCATCCAAAGGGGTTTTGGCTTGGTTACAGACCAAGCCCACTCGGGTCATTAAAAATCGTTCAGGGGCCGGGCGGGCTGCGTCCTCCATGTCTGTGCGGCTGAAACAGTAGAAACTGCGTGTTGAAATGTAGAGGTCTAAAGATGACAGGCGCCCCAGCATGCATCACGGCCGTGCACGGGTGGGTCCTGCGTGCGGTCACGTATTAATAATATACAAGAGCAGGAGGGGCAGCTGAAATATTACCTGCACAACAATGCATTAACCCGTGTGTCTGCAGTCAACGCCACCGATGAGAAGATGCATTTTAATAGCACATGCTTTATTAGGCACATTCAAGGGGGAAGTTTTTGCAATCACTTTCACTGATTCTGGAGATAAAGCTGCACGTCGGTCGCACGGTGTGCAGGCCTAGACTCTCTGGCTGAGACATATTGTAGAAAATGAAAGATTGATTCAGACATGGCAAAGTGTTATCCTTACATTTTGGCCCTTCCTCGGTTATGATTTGTCTAGTCTCGTTTGCGCGTAACGGGTCATTGGAGGAGGAGGAGGAGGAGGAGGAGGAGGAGGAGGAGGAGGAGGAGGAGGAGGAGGAGGAGGAGGAGGAGGAGGATTATCATCCGTTGTTGCTCCACGCATCACTGCAACTCTGAAACCTATCATATAATAAATGTAATGAAGGATATTAGTGGACAATCTAAAGCCACACACAAAACTAATTTTAATCTCAATTGTAGCTAATTAAGAGGCCACAAGTAAAACCACTGTGACACGCATGCTCTGATTCAGAGGAAAATTATTTTTCTTCCTAATATAACAATCTACATCAGTCTCAGCATAGCCTATTCAACCTCCAACGAGTCTTTTTCTAACGTTTGTATATTAAGTGTATTTTCATTGTATTTGCACGAGGGGTTTTATTGTGCTAATAAATATATAGGCTAGAAAAAGAGAGATTAAGGCAACCTATCAAGCGACACAGTTTTAAAGTGATATAGCCTATCCTATTGCATATTTCGATATAATGACAAAATATGTTTTTGTAGGCCTATATAATTTGTAGGTCTATTAAACATGTGAACATGTGACATTTAGTAGTAAAATAACAATAGGCCCCACTAATCGAGTGAATTCAACTTATTCAATGATCAATAGTGACAATTTTTTAAATTCATTTTCAGTTATCAAACTGAAAAAAATCCGCATAGATTATAGCCTTTGTTATAAATACCAATAAGCATGCGAGGGACTCGACCAATAATTAGTCAGGCCTAGCAGTAGGATGTGCAGCGACGTCCATAAAGGGGCTGATGGTTCATTTAATTTATTTAGGGAAAATAAACTCTGCATATTGCACCGCATCAGTGCGCACACAAAATATTCGTTTGCTATCTAGATTTGAAAAGTCATTACCTCCGTTTCATCTGATCTGAGGGCTATTCAAAAGACAAATGCGCCTACTAGTGTCTCCAAGCGGTACGACAGGCAGCACAGCACACACACACCGCAGGGTGTGCCATCATTTGGGCCACAACCTCACAGGATACCTCCGCTATTCTCTGATTAGGACTCAAACGGCCCTGGGCGACTTGGTGGTGAAGCGGTTGTGTGCTGTTTGATAAATTCTGGTGATTATTTAGCTCAGGGTTTTTTTTTAATTCATCAGTAATTAAGTTAAATTAAATATGTGGGATAAATCTACCTAACCTCAGAACCACAATTGCTGTCATTAAATAAGTGCTTACCACGGTAGATTTTGTGAAATAAAATGTTATGGCTTAAGTGTTATAGTAACGACTTCGAAATTAAAAAATGTGTCTTTGTAAGTGTGTGTGTAAATCAAATCAAAATATCCACCATGAGGAGTCGTCTGCTGTCCTCTCTAGGCCTAGTCTATCCTCAAATGAGCACGAATGCATATTCTGGATTACTTAAATTAAAAGTCAGACTATTTATTTATGTATTTATTTCTTTATTTATGTATTTATTTCTTTATTTATGTATCTATTTATCTATTTATTTATTTTATCGTTTGTTTTATTATGCGGGTTTGGAGTATTGTAGGCCTAATCAACATCTGACTCATATCGATCAAATCTAATATCGCATAAGTGATAGGTAGGCCATCTTGTCTTCCCTTTGTATATTGCAGTCAAAATAAGTCGTAGGCCTACTCTCAAGGCCATGCCTTAATGTTTTTATTGTCAAAACTTCAAATCATTGCACTGCTTTGGAATACACGGGCCTCATAGGCCTGTTATTTTAATTTTAATTGTGTAGGCCTATGTATTTGTTTTACGTTAAGCGTTCCTCAAATAGGCAACATAGGCCTATAGTATATTTATATATTTAAAAAAATAAAACAGCGATATAGGCCTATATCAATAATTCATGTCGTAAGTGACAGAACAGAAACAAGGTGAAGCGCGTCTGCTTTTGTCGGAGGGTCTGATTGGTTAAAAGAAAGCCCAACCAAGCCGGCCCATTGGTCGAGATCATCGCCACACTCCACCCAATCCTAAAGACTAAAATGACTTGGGTAAATAATATCACTGCACTCTCCCCTCGCGCTCACACTTCATCTCGTCGACTCGTTCTCGCGCGTTAACGTGCGCACGAAAGCACGACTTTAAAGGACGTTCAAACTCCGAAAAAGAGGACCATTTTCGCGCAAGTCGGCAGAACCGCGCGGTTCCGAGGATTTTTTTTTTCTGGTGGTGTTGGTGGTCTGCCTCTGAAGATAACGTTGGTCGCAGTTTGACAGAACATACAAGAACATAATAACAGACAGTCTCGTCTGTTGTCTTAGATATCCGGGTTTCGGTCGTCGGTTCTTAACGAACTTTACGGACATTTGAACAGCGGACTGCGGTTGCAAAGCCAGAGAGACGCACGTCGACTTATTTTCGTGGACTTGATAAACCTTGTAAAGTTTAAGCAAGCAAGCCAGTCATCTGGATAGCAACTTTTTTTTTTAACATCAGTGCTGGAGTTTGCAACATTGACAACAACTAGCCGGTTATTTTCTTCCGGAAATTAAATCATTTGTATAACTCGCTTATTCGAAGTTCGGAAATTATTAACATATTTCCTAGTGTGCTTTTCAGTGACATCGCATAGGCCTATTTTTAAATAAAGCAAAACAGCACATTGATGTGTCGATAGGTCAGGTCCACCGCACACCATCTTGAGAGACTCTGGAGTGCGCCTGGTTCCCAGGTCTGTTTAGTGACCCAGAAAACAACCCATGTTTTCGGGGTGATACGTCGCAGATGGTCGACCACAGTCACAGTCACCAGGCTTTCTTTTTATTGTAGAAAAGACTCGACGTTAGACACTTCTTTTTTTCTTCTTTTTTTCTGTGTGTGTGTGTGTGGCATCATCTGGTGCGCAAACCGCGTCTCCCGTCTCCCCACACACATAGCGCGCCACCACCACCCGGACTTTGACTTTGAGGCAGTCGGTCAGCCCGTGAAAAGCGGGGAAACAAAAAAAGCCGCGTGTCGTCCCGACGCCAGAGTCCGTCCCCCCCCCACACCCCCCCACGTCTGAACTTGGATCTGACTGCGGGTTGTTGTGATGCATATTCCCGTAGACACTACCAGACGGTTTACGCCGCCCTCCACGTCCTTCCCCTGCAGCAAGATCGGAGACGGCACCGGGACCATGGCCAACCCGGGACCCCTCAGGTCGAGACCGGACAACCGGAATGTAGTGGACGTCCTGGCGGACCACGCCGGCGAGCTGGTCCGCACGGACAGCCCCAACTTCCTCTGCTCCGTGCTGCCGTCACACTGGAGGTGCAACAAGACGCTGCCCGTGGCTTTCAAGGTAACATCGATAAAAGCATGCGTTTATTTTATAATATTTTCCTTATTAATGGGTTCAATGTGGTGTTTTAATAACGGGAAGGCCGTGTGCATAGGCTACGACAATAGGCCTGTGATGTTTTATTATTAGGCCTTGTGTTTTATTTGAACCCCTGACTCGGATGTTTGGCATTAATGTAGGGCTATGCTTTAAAATACATTATTATAGACTGCATTGCGTTATTCAGGCCTAGGTGTTGGCCTGAATGATGTCTATTTGTAAATTAATTTTAAAAAAGTCTTTGCGAGGCTATAGTCTATATAATATACCTGGGGAATTATGAATGCGAAAAAGTCATGGATTCCAAAAAAAATATGGCATTTTGTTGAATACTTTTTCACATTCATTTTATTGATATGATTTCACGGTGTTGCGGTTTTGCGGACGACCGCTTTGCAACTTGTAAAAACAAACACATAAAAACAGATGGGTTCAGTAGGCCTATATACAGTGTGGACAGTGTTAAATATGCTCTTCAAATGTTTGCAGGAAAAAAAAAAGTGTTTCATCTTTTTTTTGTTTTTAGGACATTTGTATTCGGGTTTTAGCGGCACCCGTGTGTGTGCGTGTGTGTGCGCGCGTGCGTGCGTGCGTGCGTGTGCGTGTATGTGTGTGTGCGCGTGTTGGTGACCCAGTGTGACCCATGACCATGATGTCTGTTGCAGGTGGTGGCGTTGGGAGACGTCCCCGACGGCACCCTGGTCACCGTGATGGCCGGGAACGACGAGAACTTCTCTGCGGAGCTGCGCAACGCGTCCGCCGTCATGAAGAACCAGGTGGCGCGCTTCAACGACCTGCGCTTCGTGGGCAGGAGCGGACGAGGTGAGGAGACATCATCATGGCATCATCTTCACCACCACCACCTGGAGAAAAAAAACCCTGTGTGTGTGTGTGTGTGTGTGTGTTTGACAGTATATGGTTCATCATAATGGCACCGATTTGGGAAGACTGACTTTTATTT
>JAOPHQ010002379.1:5000-12500 GCA_030340625.1 Merluccius polli | reverse complement strand
TGTTTATTTTCCTGGCGCCTAATGGGAAGAAACAGTGTCAGTAAATAATGTAATGTTGAGGTCTCTCTCTCTCTCTCTCTCTCTCTCTCTCTCTCTCTTTGGCCTTACCCCAGTCTATGAAGCAGTGTGTTTGCGTGCATGTATTCGGTAGTGTCGCTATAAGTACACGCTGTGCCCTGACTCTATTCTCCGTGCATGTTGTGTGCAGCCTGCCACACACCTAGGTGTGAATGCACAGCCGTTTGACACATCTGCTCGGTGATGGGGTTTGACGCATGTGACAGCAGCGGCCTGCTTTCCTTTCCCACCAACCTGTGAGCCCCCCCACGCCACCACCCCATCACCTCTCAAACACCACTCCCCCCCCCCCCCCCCACCCACCAACCTACACCCTACACACATTCACACCACACCCCACCTAGTCACACCACACACACACACACAAACACATACACATACCTGCACCCCACACAAACAAATCCTTTCACCTTAAGATGTAAAGAAGGTGGGGAAAAGGCAACCTCAGGCGAGCTTAATTCTTTCGTACGGTTCCCTTACAGGAGCCAAATAGTCCCTCTGTGCTCCACGAGGCCCACGCAGCAGCGGTAGAACCAGCGGCGGTAGTGGTAGCAGTAGTGGCAGCAGCAGCAGCAGCAGCAGCAGCAGCAGCAGCAGTTATTGGGTAATACACTTAGCAGGCAGGCGGCCAACAAGGTTTCAAAAGCAGCCTCACCCATATCTCCTCCTAAACGGCCTCCCTCCCCACAACACTAGAGAGAGAGAGTACAGTTGCGGAGGTGCTCTCTCTCTCTGTGGAGCGGTGGGGACAAAGGGAGGATGATTGGCCCCCGGACGAGCTGCTGGGGGCTTTACCGTATTGTGTGGGAATCCGGGTGTATTCGGGCCCTACGTGTGTGCACCCCTGCGCATGTCGACCTGCCTCAACCTGCCTCCCCTCTAGGGTTGAGTCTGTGTGGCATCGCCCCTATTTACACACACACAGACACATGCGCACACGCACACACACACACACACACACACGCGCACACATAGACGCGCGTATGTACGCACGCACACACGCGCGCGCGCAAACACACGCAGACACGGAAACTTTTCACAGTTCAGAAACTAAAAACACATGCAGGCACAAAAACACATACTCAAACTAACAGACTTTTTATTTCGCTCTGTCTCTCGCTATCACACCCCCCCCCCCCCCCCCCCACACACACACACACACATACGCACACACACAAACACACATACACATGCACACAGAAACACACATTCTCATAAAAACACACACACACACACACACACACACACACACACACACACACACTCTTATCAGGAGAGGAAGGCTGCATCTTTGCTTGCTCACGCATACTGACTTCCGTTGTGAGTTGTTGTTTCTCAGGCCTGCTAAGGGGACTGCCACACTGCCTTTGTCCCAAGAGAGAGAGAGTCTGGAGAGAGACACTGAAAGACAGACAGAGAGAGAGAGAGAGAGAGAGACAGACAGACAGACAGACAGACAGACAGACAGACAGACAGAGAGGGGGAGGGAGAGAGAAAGAGAGGCTCGTGCATGTCTCTAGATCTAGAGGACCACACAACATGTGGCAACCACAGCTTCTTTTAAGACAATAGAGAGATAGCTGGCGCTGAAACTGACCCTTCACCCTAAGGCACCTCTCATGAGCCACATTGTTTTGAGAATTGCAAATGCACCATATTTGCATTTGTGCATTCAATGACTTCAATGAGCCGTGCACACAGCGAGCTCTCTAACTGAAGTAGAGAAAGGCGGGGATGGGGTAACTCAAAAGGGAAGCAACACAGATAGGGGGGGGGTGGGTGGGGGGGCGTTGCGAGCTGTTGTGTGTGTGTGTGTGTGTGTGTGTGTGTTTGGTGTGTGTGTGTGTGTGTGTGTGTGGGGGGGGGGGGGGGCGTACCGATCCAATAGCGGCACGCAGGAAGAGGAAGACAGGTGCGCAGCCACTTTGCTCAACAGATGTGGAAACATGGCTCCGGGGTTCCGTTGGAAGGAGAAGTGGAAGTGAAGGGTAGAGGCCCCCGTGCCGCAACACGTCCTCAACTGTCATCCCACGTCATGCAAGGGGGGGGGGGGGGGGGGGGGGGGAGTGACCGGGGAGTGTCAATCGTTGGGCACGAAATACAACTTTGGAAGAAGGACCTAAGGAGCGATAAGGTCTAGGATGTTGTTCTCAAATAATGGTTCTGGCACCTGACGTGTTGACCTTCTAACACGTTCTGCAGCAAGACACAGGGCGACAGGGCGCCTGTTTCCTGGCAGCAAGTCTTAACGTCTCATAATACTTTTTTTGTTTTTTTGTCTCTTCCTTGTTCCTTGACACCTTGGCGCGTTGTAAGCGCCAAGCACACACGCGTTTGTGTCACACATGTTTGCGCTCGACGTTATTCACAACACAAAACCCGAAAGGGAGGGATGTTGCACTTCGCCGAAAAAAGGGTTTGCGCTGTGTGAGCTGACGTCAGCCGCACGAACGTTCATCTTTAATATCGACGGACAATGACGTTTGCGAAAGTGTGTGACACGATCTCAGCATTTCGGTGTGTGTGTGGTCACACACGGTGGCAGTCACAGGTTTCAGTGAACTCGTCGTTGCAGTTCAGTTTGGAACAGGCGCTGCAAATCAATTGTAGTTTGTTATCAGGGGCCTATCGAGTCCATTTATACGTCGAATGCAAATATTTACACTTCAAATATATTCAGTGCAGACTTGGGCCCGAGCCAAAGCACGTATTGCCCTTTGCAGCGTAGATAGAGTTTCACTTTGCCCCTGAAAAAAGCAGCTGGGCCCTTTACTAAAAAGAGCGTGTGTTTAATTTGAATATGTCTGCCCCCGCCGGATAGGAACATATGCTTCTCTCTTTGACTGCTGGGCGAGGGAAGAGGGAGAGAGGAGAGGTATAGGGTGAGAGTTACAACACATGGAGAAGTTGAACAGTGAAAAGGGTGAATAAGTGAAGTGTATCAGGTGATTTGTTTGTAGCCCTCGTATGTTTTAAGATCTGGCTGTCACCCCGCTGAGCAAACACTGTGTCTGTGCGGAGCTGATACGGGCCTTTGTGGAGGGACGGCTGAGCCAGACACACTTGAGTCTGCCGCTTGTCTGGTCTAGGGTCTAGGGTCTAAGGTCTAGGGTCTGGGGTCTGACTTTGAGTCCGGGTTAGTTGGGGTCTCGGGACATTTAATTGTACTCTGATGAAAATCCAATACCGTATCGTTTTATACGGCGAGAACCACATGAAGAGAGCAGGCTTTTCTGATAATCACACACATACGCAAAAAACAAACCTCCGCCCACACACACACGCGCGCGCGCATTCACGCGCACACACACTCAAACACGCCCACACACACACACACAACAAAAACACAACCAACAACAAAAACAAGCAGGAGGAGAGGAGGACACACCCATTCCTTCAAAACACCGCCAAGGCCTTTCAATACATCGTTAATACCAAACATTTTATATCAAGCATTTCATTTGTTTTCCTGTTCCTCCTGAATGCTTTCAGGCACTCTGAGTGGAGCCTTGTAAATCTACAGCTTCAAGCATCCATTTTGGTGCGTATCGAGCGCTGCTGTTTAGGCCCTCATGTGTGTACTGAACACCCCCACCCCACCCCACCCACACACACACACACACACACACACTATAACACACACACACACCGGCCTCCCCCCACCGCGCCCCGTCATCTCCCAGCTCTATCTTGCGGTTATGATATCATAGGGAGGAAAAACAGGGCCTTCTCTCCTAAGTGCACCCTGACACATTAAATATTCATCCCCCCCCCCCGCCCCAGTAGCCCCCCTCTAAAAACAGGACTGGCCCCGCAGATCGCCCCCCTCCACACCCCCCACCCACCCACATACTCCTGCCCCCCTCTCCCTCCACAAAGCCCTGGCCGGTGCAGGTCTAGCGGTCAGACCAGACACGCAGGTCAACTGAGTAGAGCGTGTGTGTGTGTGTGTGTGTGTGTGTGGTAACACAAACCTTGAGCCTCACTACTGCTCTCCCCTCCTCTCGCTCTCTCTCTCGCTCGCTTTCGCTCTCTCCTTCGCTCTCTCTCGCTCTCTCTCGCTCTCTCTCGCTCTCTTTCGTTCTCTCTCACTCTCTCGCTCTCTCTCTCTCTCTCTCTCTCGTTCTCTCTCTCTCTCTCTCTCTCTCTCTCTCTCTCACTCTCTCTCTCTCTCTTTCTCATGCGTTCTGTTGCTCACTATTTTAACTCGAAGCACAGCAACATTTAAAAATGAAGAAAACGTGTAAGGGAAGGAAGATAATAAGTAGTATGTGCTTACAACGCAGCATTTTAGACACCAAACGGATAAATGCTGCCCAGTTTTCTTGGTATATTAAAAACAACTTTATTTAAAGTATATTAAAGTTTTGGGTCGAGCATTTGGGAGAGGGAGTTTGACGTGAGACACCCGAGGAGGGGAGGGAGGAGAGGAAGAGTGCAACACGTGCGAGTTGTGAAAGGCCCCCCCCAGTTGGTTAGTGGTTGATGAACAGTAAACTGTGGGGCCCCGGGGGTTAATGGGCCCCAGGCCCCCTAGTAATGAAGCCCTGGCTGGCCCCTGTGTCACCCTCTCACAGCTCTCTGAACCCCCCTACTGGATGCAGCCAGCAGTGTGTGTGTGTGTGTGTGTGTGTGTGTGTGTGTGCTTGCATGTGTGTGTGTGTGCTTTTGCTTACATACACATTCAGTGTGTGTGTGTGTGTGTGTTTGTTTGTGGACAGCTGATGATCGCTTTCATCCCCAAAAGAGCCAGCCAATTCATCTCACACCACCGTTGGCCGCAAAAACGCTGACCAATTATTACTGTTTTTCCCCCCTCGCTGTCGGTCTGTTTTTCCGACCAAAGAGTGGCTGGATGTATCATTTCCCCTGACCTCAGCCGTTTGACGTGGTGTAAATCTCCTAATAACTACACAAGGACACATATAGCAGCTAAATTTGGAGGAGCGCTTTCCCCGGCGGGCCAAGAACAGACAGTAGCCACACTGTCTATGTGGGCGATGGAGCCTGCGCCTGGCTGCTGCGAGTGTGTGTGTGTGTGTGCGTGTGTGCGTGCGTGTGTGTGTGAGTGAGGGAGGGACTGCTTGTGTGTGTGTTTCTGACTAACAGCAAAAGGACCAGGGCAGTGGGTGGTGTAGATAGTTCGGTTCACACAATTACACAGTGCCATTTAGTTTCCATTCATTCACTAACCCTATCACAGTCACCTCATGGGAATAATGAGAAAGAAAAATAGTGACCAATAAGAGAATCACTCTGTGCCCATGTTGGTCAACATTACTCATAACTAACTCTCTGTCTGTCTCTCTCTGTCTCTCTCTCTCGCTCTCTTGCTCTCTCTCTCTGTCTCTCGCACACACACACACACGCACAAAAACACACACGCGCACACAATGTAGCCATTGAACTGCGATTGAAGGCATATGTTATGTGGGTGGGGAGAAGTGGTGTGATAGCGGTGTGTGTGTGTGTGTGAGTGGTGATTGTAGTGGCTGCGTCAACATTTTCTTCTCTACACTGGCGCATGCCTTCACGTACCTCCCCGCGCACACGCACGCATGTAAGAGGAGTAGGTCGAGGTGTGTGTGTGTGTGTGTGTCCGGAGAGTCTCTGCATGTATTTATATGTGCATCTGTGTGTGTGTGTGTGTGTGTGGTGGCGTAGAAGATAGATATTTCTATATTGTTCCTAAAGAGAAAAGGGGGAGAGGGGGGGGCCCCAACCAAATGGACAAAGCGGTAAGCGAAAGGAAACATTACCCATGGGTCATCCAGGGAGAGAGCATATATATTGCCCATGGGTCAGTGGAGAGAGTGTGAGGACGGGCAAAATCCATATCTGTCCGTCTGCCTTGCCCCCTTTATATAGTGATAAAATATTCAAATCCAGCCATTACTTCACATTAGGCTACTCTGTGGAGATGCCAGGGAGGAAAACCACAGAATGTATACATGTTGGTTTCACACACACAGGGTTTTGGTGCGTTCATACTTACATTAGGTCGCCCTGCCTCCCCATTAGAGACGTAGCCTCATCCGGACTCTGACTTTTAAGGTGTGTTCGCATGTTCTGTCATGTGTGTGTGTAATCAGGAGTGTGTGTGTGTGTGTGTGCGTGTGTGTGTATGGGTAAGTGTTTTTTTACCATGTCTGCGTATGATTGTGCATGTGTGTGTGTGTGTGTGTTAGTGTGTGTGCGTGCATGCGTGCGTGCGTGCGTGCGTGTGTTTGTGTGTGTGTGCGCGCGCGCATGTGTGTGTGTGTGCGGATAGATTGAAGACATTTAGTTGAGTGTCTCAGGATCCTGAGGATCATCAGGATTGGGAGTAACAGCGGTTTACCGTATTAATAGTTAGGAGCAGCTTAGTACTGTAGCGGCATAGACAGCAGCAGCCCTGAGGGTGAACATTTTCAACTGTTAAAGCTCTTGTTATCTGTGGTTGAACAGGGAACAGGTGCAGGCTGAGTAATCATCAGTGTCTAGCCCGACACGCCAAGGTCTGCAAAAAAGACTAACAATATTTTGCGAATGTGGAAAACGAAAAACAAGTTATAGCCGACCCTATGAAAACAATATATTTCCGTCCGCTGCTCAGGGCAGATTCTTCCTATTCATGTCAGTCTAAACAAGAAAAGATAAACATGATTTGTTTTTCACCGTTCTTGTTTAACACCCCCTTCTCCCACTGCAGAGATGTCACAAGACATGTAAACTTCTGATTAAGCAATTCAGAGGAGTTGGAATATTTCTCCACATGATTATCGTATTATTGCTACTTTAGTACTTGGTGTACACAGAGACTTGGGGATTTTAACATCGCCGCTGTGTCCCTGCATCGCCCTTGACCTCTATATGCATTTCCTTGTCTGTTTCCTAGGGCACAGGGTGAAAATGGAGGATCCTCAGAAGATGCAGTTCTCTGAAAGGCTGTCGGAGATCGAGCGCTACCAGCGGTCCATGAGGATAGGCCCGGTGAACAACAACCCACGCCCCAGTCACCAGACCCACCTAGGGACCCCACAAGGTGAGCAGCACTGACGCACACGCACACACGCATGCACACACACACATACACACACACACACACACACACTAGAGATCCCGGTTAAGGTATTTCCTCACCCGAATCTGCATATTGCTGTAACTGCACCCAACCACTACTCAAACCGCTGTTTGTAGATGAAAGAAAATTACACCTGTGTCCCAACCCGCTATTAAAAAATGGTGTGCCCCCCCCCCCCCTGCTGGCCATTTACGATTTGTCTAAGGTTAAATAGCAAAGCGTAGTTATTCACCATAATCTAAACTAAAGCTTTTCTTCAAAAGATGAAACAAACCCAATTTGAGGCCGTGGCTCGCGTTGCTGCATTGTGTGTGCTGCTGAAAAGTACAATGTACAAAGTACGAACTTGAACAAAATAA
>JAOPHQ010002378.1:62500-69601 GCA_030340625.1 Merluccius polli | reverse complement strand
ACATGCGCGTTGTGGAAAAAAAAAAATCGCGGCCCGCAACTCTCTATCTATTCTGTTTCTCCGGAAAAAAAAAAAGAAATGTGGAAAAGTCGGATCGCGTTTACGTCACTGGTCCGGGATTTGCATTCTCCATATTGGTCCACATAGGGCCAATGGCGTTCATAAAGGCGGCTGTGGCCTCTTCCAGAGTCAGCAGTCCTGGCTGATGTGAACCAGTCAGGACATCTCATTCATATAAACTACAAGGCAGGGAGCTCATCCCGTAGGAGGGGGGGGGGGGGAGCTACTCGCGACCCCCTCTCTGTTAATATTTTTCCCTATTCTCTCTCTCCGGCACTCGCAATCTCTCTCTGCAACTCTCCCTCGCTCCCTCTCCATCGCTCTCTCTCTCACTCTACCACTTTCTTTCTCTCTCTCTCTCTCTTTCTCTCTCTCTCTCTAGTAATCTCTCTACAACTCTTTCACTTTCTCTCTCTCTCTCTCTCATTCTCTCTCATTCTCCCCCTCCATCGCTCTCTCTCTCGCTCTAACACTTTCTCTATCTCTCTGTCTTTCTCCTACTCTCTCTCTCTCTTCTCGCTCTCTACTCTCTCTACTCTCTCTCTCTGTCTCTCTCTTCTCTCTCTACTCTCTCTCTCTGTCTCCCTCTCTCATCCTCTCTAATTCTCTCCCTCCTTCTCTCTCTCTCTCTCTCTCTCTCTCTACACCACTTTCTCTCTCTCTCTCTCTCTCTGTCTTTCTCCTACTCTCTCTCTCTCTCTCTCTCTCTAGTCATCTCTCCCCCTCTCCCTCTCCCACAGCACACAGATGCACACCTGACTGCCACAGGAACCGCCGGTAAGGCCTGCAGACTTTCTAATTGTTCTGATGGTAAAGGAATACCTTTCAAGAAGCTTCTGTTGAGAGAAACCCAGGGCCTGATTAAAGAATGCATGATACTTCAGTGACAAGACTGTATTACTAATTCATCGCAAACAGAGGAATTTGGGTGTGTTACTTTGAAAAATGTTCAAAACTGGCAGCCCGTATTAAAAGCACTGAGAGAAATTCCAGCTCATTAACATTTCATCGCAAAATTCCCTTTCATATGAAATACTCAATATAGGCTGTCAGAATCAATCAGGTGTCCAGGAAAAAAAAAAAGCAAAGAGGGTGGGGGGTGCAGAGCGGGTGCGGGTGAGGAGGTGGCGGTGGCGGCGGGTGAGGAGGTGGCGGTTGCGGGGGTGGCGGCGGGGCGGGGAGGATGACACGCCAAAAAAAGGACGAGGGAATATGTCAATTGCGGCGCCGACGGTTCCTTCTTCTACTGTCACGGCGCCTTGAAGCGGACTCTGTTCGGGGACCGGTGGCGCGGCGGCGGCGCTGGTGCCGGGGCAGGCGGAGGGGTTGGGCGCCGGGGCAGGACCGGGGCTTGAGCGCAGTTAGACAGTCTGTCTGATAGACGCCGTCCCCCTGCAAGGTGGTGGAGCGCGGGTAAGGTGTTCAAAGCCGGGCCTTCTGGGTAATGCGGTCCCTTTCGGTCGATACGGAGGAGTCTCATCATTTCGTAATTGCGCTCTTGTTCCGGCGTTTTTTTCAGGGGGAGGGTTTGTCCTCCTGCTCTGATTGGTTGTAAGGTCAGCGCCATACCTGGCAACAGGGACGGGAGCGAGGGCTGGGGTGTAAGACACGGTGTTTAATTATCTCCGACCGTGAACGATGGGATGATTGGGGGATAGCTTTTATTTTTTGTGTTTTCAGTTGGTTTAAAATGTTTTAAAAAATCCTGATAGCTATGAATACAGTGCAGCCGTAAAATTGTACTTTTCTTTATATTGTACTTTTATATGATGCGGATTGGTAATGAGTTACAATAAGTCATACCTGTTAGATTATGTGTTACATGTTTGAAATGAAAATGATCTCAAAACCTAAAAAAAAAAAGTGGCTGTTTAACAAAAATATAATATGAGGTATTTACATCCCTTCAATTTGCACACCTTTAAAAAGTCAATTTGCAGACATACAGATGGTTATAGGCAGGGAAGCCCCGCCCCCCTAATCGCTCGATAACTGAGGGAGGAAAGGGTTTCTGAATCTGACAGCGGTGATTGACAGCTGGCCTAAAACTCAGCCGCAGCCACAGCTTCATCTCATTCACACAATTTTCCAAACACAATCGATCGACTCAACGCTCTTGTCTTTTTCAACCTGAATCCACCTTGTCGTCGCTGTGCTTTTGAGCCAAGCGTTAAAACGACGCGTTTCAGGATACGTACCTGAATCCGTGCTTCCACCATCTTGTTTCAGCAGGGGGGTATCGGTAATATAATAACACCTTTTTTGCTCTGCCGGGAAACGGGAAGCACTGCATCTTGGCGTTATTTACACCGTATTTACTGCTATCATTTAGCTCAACGGCACATTCTGGACACATAGCCTGCGATATGACCTACGCCTTTACTGCCTTCCTCCCAGCCGAACACAACTCCAGCTTGACCTCAGTCATAACTTGAAGCTGCAAGCAGCAGCAGCGGCGGCGGCGGCGGCACCGGCGGTGTTGGAGAAGCAAGGCGGTGCAGCCGGTAAGGCCCTAGAGCTATGGAAAACACTCATCATTACCACCGGTGTGTGTGTGTGTGTGTTGCTGTGTTGATCCATAATGGCCGCCTGCGTTAAGCCTGTAATGGTACTTGGGAGGAGAGTGTGGAAATGGGGTGTGGGGGGGGGGAGAGGAAATGCGGAGGTAAGAGGTAATCTCGGGAAAAACGCTGACCCCTGAGCCTAAACAAAAGCGGGTAAGAAGTGTTAACGGCGTACTCTCTGTGACCTTTGACCCCCTCTCGAAGGGGTCTTCAGAGTCCGGGGTCACGGTGTTTGCCTGTGTGGCTGTAGTGGGCTTTACCGTAACCGCCTTGAAGTTCGTATCATACAGAGACCCGGCGTTTTTGTATTTAATGCTTATTTTATGGTTTTTTTTGTCTACAGAGCGTGTTTGCGAAGGTGTGCGTCGTTAGGAATAGGCGACTCAAGAGTTCATGGGTTTGAAAAGAAAAGGAAAAAAAAGCAAGAAATCGACCTACTTTGAGAAATAAGGGACTCGCTGTCCAAACATTGGCGGCGGTGGTGCTAACGACGCCGTCCGTCCCGAGACTCGTAGCGGACGGGGGGACCGTCTAGAGAGGACATCGTTTATGCACCGCAAAGACGATGTTTTGTAAATTCTCGCCGGCCCCCTGTCGCGCCAAAACGAGATGTGACAGGTGACAGGTGAAGTCGTTGTTGGTGCGTCGACGTTAAGAGTGTACGCTGTAATGCTACATACACACACACACACACACACACACACATTAACGCAGCGTATAAAGCGGGAGGAACGGCTCTACATTAGCAGCTCCTCATTGTGTGTCATGGATCTTTTTGTAATTTCTTTCTTTTTTTTTGTTGCTGTCATTGGCCATTTGTTCTGTGGTCCGTCACACACACACACACACACACACACACACAAACATGTTTTTTTACATGCACACAGGCATACATGCACACACACACACACACACACACAAACTCATAAAACATGAACATTTTACTTAAGTGTGCGTGTGTGTGTGTGTGTGTGTGCGACTGTGTGTGTCTGTATTTGTGCAATTGTATGCGTGTGTGTTTCTGTGTGTGTGTGTGTGTGATTGTGTGTGTCTGTGTATTTGTGCGATTGTGTGTGTGTGTGTGTGTGCGCGCGCCTGCGTGTGTCTCTGTATTTGTGTGATTGTATGTGTGTGTGTGTGCGTACGCGACATGTGCGCCCCCGCGTGCGTGCCCACAAAAGGATTTCCTGATTAAGATTGACTCCGTGTTTGCGCGCGCCGTCCCTGTCAGCCCCCATTCAGCGGCGGCTCCAGAGAATACACATCAAATTATGCCGGAACAGAAGCGGTGACACTCGGCTCCGGCCGTGACTCTGCTGCTAATGGACGGGGGGCCCCTACCGGAGAGCCGCGGGGTCGGGGGGGCCACGTCCGCCACGTGCGCACTACGTGCCACGTGGGCACGGAGAGAAAGAGAGAGAGAGAGAGAGAGAGAGAGAGAGAGAGAGAGAGAGAGAGAGAGAGAGAGAGAGAGAGAGAGGCAGAGCGCGCGCGCATACAGCGAGGAACCTGGCGCGAAACCCGGCGTGCCTCGTGGGCAAGTATTATTCCAACTGTATCTCATTAGCAGGGTGCATTTTCTAATTAGCAACGGGGCAGAATAATGAATACAGCTCCATTAATCAAAAGGTAATATATGTAAAAGCACTGTTTTATGGCCTTAGGGGGGGGAGAGACAATGCGAAAAGGTAGAAAGAGGAGAAAACACGGAGAATGGAAAGTGAAAGTAAGTATGGCCGACCGTGTAACTTCAACAAGGAGCGCTGCTCTCCTTCACGCTGCTTTATAAATATTCCTTTATGCAATTTAGCGATGGCCCCAAAATAATACAGTCAAACACTGGGCGTAATGCGAGTCAAAAGACAAAAATAAATGTTATATTTATTACGCGTTTGCATAATTTATGGCCTATATAGGGGATTTAGTCATTTAGAAGTCACTTAATTGTGATTGTAATATCAATAGTGTGAAGTGTAGAAATAGTTATCGCTTGTATTACAGAATACAAAGTAGGGCCTCTACCATACGTGTGATAACAGTGTTTTTCATATGTATTTTCAATCTGTTTTAAAACTATTATAACGATTATTATTAATATTTCATGTTTTATAGGTCGGATAGGCCTATATCTTTTTTTATGATACCTTTCTATTTATTTTAGACCTTGGATGTCATTTTTCACCCGGTGGTGTCCCGCCCACTGCAAAAGTAGGCTTTCATATTTTATTGATCAACCACATTATCAGCAGCCATAGGAGGAGGAGGAAACGGGACCGCTCCGGTCGTTTAAATGATTTTATAGAAAAATTGTGAAAAGTAATAAAAAATAATGCAGCTCAAAAACTGAAGAAAACAAACCAAACCAATCTTATTATTCTCCCTCTCGATGCTATGATTTGTCCGTATAGCGGAGACGCGCCACGTGTGCGGGGGATAGTAGAGACATCCTACAGTCATGGCTGTAATAGATTTATATCAAAACAATATACAAAACAACACGGATGGGAAATGCAATTGTATTCAGGAGGGCAGAATTTAAGAGTGGGAGGGGGGGGGGGAGAGGGGTTAGAAGAACAAAGAGAGACAGAGAGAGAGGGAGAGAGGTGTGTGTGTGTGTGTGTGTGTGTGTGTGTGTGTGTGTGTGAGAGAGTGAGAGAGAGAGAGAGAGAGAGAGAGAGATGTGTGTGTGTGTGTGTGTGTGTGTGTGTGTGTGTGAGAGAGAGAGAGAGAGAGAGATAGAGAGAGAGGTGTGTGTGTGTGAGCGAGAGAGAGAGAGAGAGAGATGTGTGTGTGTGTGTGTGAGCAAGAGAGAGAGACAGAGAGAGAAGATGCTTTCGCGTGGCGATTCCTACAAAAAATAAATAAATAACTAAAATAAAGTATGTGATGTGATTTCCCCGGGATACCTGGCGAACCTCCTCCCAGCCCCACCAGCCTTTCTTCCTACATTTGCACCTCGCCATCCAAAGCGAGCGCAGCTGTCGCTCGCTGACAGCCTCCCCGCGCCTCAACATGCCTCCGCAGATATAGAAATACACTCCGCCGAGCGCAAAACTGCAAATGCATTAATCCAGCCCACCGACAAAATTGAAATAAACGTGGAATTCAGAAAAGTCTGTCCGGGGCAAGAGGGAAGAAATAGAAATGTCATTAAATTCTTTTGAAATATAGATCATCTTTTCACAGGGATGTGTGTGTGTGCGTGTGTGTGTGTGTGTGTGTGTGTGTGTGCGTGTGTGTGTGTGTGTGTGTGCTGAAAGTCTTTCTGAGTTTGTTTTTCTCAGCTGGATTTCGACAGAAAGACGAATGGCAGAGGTGTTTTATTTTTTATTTTTTATTTTTTCTGGTTGCCTACATGGATAGGGACCGGTGATGCATAAAGCTGATTTAGGGTACCAGAACTGTCTAACATAAAGATAATTTATCTCGTTATACTATATACAAAAAAAGAAATGTAATTTGAGTCCATTATTAGGCTAAAAATATCGTCAAATTCCTAAAAAGATGGATAACTTAAAGGGAACAGATACAATGGAATACATAAAATATCCCTATTGTGGCCAACCTGTTGTGAAACGTCAAACACATTCAATTCATATATATATATATATATATATATATATATATATATATATATATAGTGATTCATTACTCAAATGCATTACACATTTATTATTTGGGTAAGATGTTTTGATCCCCTCCAACATGTCAAGTCCATGTGCTGTGTTCCTGCGCTGCTAACTGGCTAGGTGTGAGAGCGGAGGAGGAGGAGGAGGAGGAGGCGGAGCGGCGCTGACATGCAGATGATGGCGTGTGACTTGACGTGTGGTCTCAACCATGGTTTGTTGGCGCTCCCGGAGGATCGCAGTTAAAAGTCTGGGAGTGACTGGGAGGAAGACGTACACTTTAATCACGTAAGCCGAGTTTCATGAAAATTTCAGATCAAGATGGCAACGGCTGCTCTTCATTATTAATCACTGTTGTCACCGCGGAGAGAGACGGCGACGTGATACACACACACACACGCACGCACGCACTCGCACGCATACGCTCGCACACACACACACACACACAGATACACACTCTCACACAGACGTTACTTTCTACTGGAACCCAGGTGGCACTCGCACACACACACACACACACACACACACACACACACACACACACGTGCGCTGATTAAATAGACATAAAAGAGACAGTAATAACATAAAGGATAAAGTGAATGATGAGAGACGACTTGACTGAGAAAGAAAAGAAAAGAAAGAAAGTAAGAAAGAAGGAAAGAAACCCCTGACAATACTGCGATGAGAACCAGACAGAGTCAACGCGTCTCTGTATTCTGGGGCCGCGAACACGGCGCCTCCCGGCACATAAAAGCGAGGCCCTCCGCCGCGCGCGGCTCCTCGCCCGTCTATTACCTCATTCCAGCTCATCAGCGGCGTTTACGCCTCTAATGAGTGTAATGATAGCAGCT
>JAOPHQ010002378.1:30000-57500 GCA_030340625.1 Merluccius polli | reverse complement strand
CCCCGGCTAGCCAGACGCTACAGGCCCTGGCCTAGCCTGGCTTGGCCTTAATGAGCGCGAGCGTAAACATGCTCTAATGCTGTGGGGAAGCCGGGAAGGGTCGGGTCAGGGAAGCGGTGTTAGCAGTGGGGCGGCTAGCGCGCCGGAGCTGGGGTCCTGATTAGCGCTCATTAATAATGCACGGCGCCAGGCTAGCCGGGTTGCAGGAGACGGGGATTGGCCGGCGCCGCGCCGAGACCCCTCGCCGTACGACGGCAGCGGACCGGTGGGGAGGAGGTCACGGCCGGCCAGCCGGGCCGGCCCGACTGTGGGTGCGGTGCGGGGTGGGGGCGGGGTGGGGGTGGGGGCGGGGTGGGGGTGGGGTGGGGGGGGGGGGGCCAGGGTTCAAGCAAACCCCAGACACTCAATTTGAAGAGTCTATATTTGTTTTGTTTAAAATGAATCACAAGTCGTATTTTTAGGCCTGTGATGGAGTTAGGCTGCGGCAAGCCTGTTCACCTCGGTGACACGTGCCATTATAGAGCTGATCGTTACACCCCCCCCCACCCCCCCACCCCCACCCTAGTGGTCACTGGACAAGTCTGGAGGCTACCGCCTTAGCTTTCACACTCTGGGGTGTGTGTGTGTGTGTGTGTGTGTGTGTGTGTCACTTCCAGAAGGATCTGGGAGCCAAAAGGTCAGAGTTCAAATCCATTATGGAGGATTGGACGAGAGCTTCTGTTTGCCTGGGCGACGTGTTGCTATGGAAACGGGGGGGGCAACTCTGGCCTCTTTGAACTTCCATTGAGGCAAGGGCGGGGGGCGGGGGGGGTGGGGGGGAGAAAGTGAGACTGAGGGGCGATGGCGCTAGTCCATTAAAGAGCCACAATCAATAGGGCGGGAGGGATGATTGACATTCATGTGCACCCGGAAAGGAGAGGCGCTCATTAGCATTAAGGTATTGAGGAAAAAAATACAAAGCCAGAGAGTAATTGTTGAATTCATCACACATTTAATCAATTTGAATTTGACACTTGGTGAAAATATGTCAAATAGCAAGTGTGTGTCAGTGTATGGTAAGTGCAATGAAAATACATCAAAACTTTGAGTTATTTTTTTAATATAACGTGATCGTATATTATCACATAATTCATTGGTAACCGTGGAGACGAATGTTTTTTATATCTTAATGAGCTTTCTTCTAAAGTAATAATGTGTATGTATCTGTATATGTATGTGTCTATGTATGTCTATTTCTGATCACAATAATGTATCGTTTTCCTATACCTTTCCTATACCTATACATTTCTGTAGCTCGTTTGCGTAATTTAAATTATTTTACCACCTTGGGGAAATGACATAACAGGTATTAATGCAAATATAATGAAACATACTTTAGAAACTCACGCACACCTCTACCCCTTCACACACACACACACACACACACACCCTACACACACTTACTCTCTGTCTCGCCACACACATACAAACACACGCACCCCTACACACACACACACACACACACACACACACACACACACACACACACACACCCCTATACACACATCATTCTCTCCACACACACAAAGACGGCTCTGAGAGTCAAGTCCAGACGAGGGTATGCATCTGAAACCGAGAGTGAATCCATATTACATGTGTAGTGTGCTGTCTGTCTGGGTCCGGGACATCAATTATGAATAGAAATATACAGCCTCAACAACCAGGGCCCCAGCGCCTGGGCGCTTGTAAAGGACTTCTTAAAAGACGGACAGAAAC
This sequence comes from Merluccius polli, assembly GCA_030340625.1. Lineage (NCBI taxonomy): Eukaryota > Metazoa > Chordata > Actinopteri > Gadiformes > Merlucciidae > Merluccius > Merluccius polli. The sequence continues at coordinate 55,745 of JAOPHQ010002378.1, read as the reverse complement.
ACAGGTTTGTCATTCAGATGCATGCCCTGGACTTAAGAGACGCGCATTAAGGAGTTCACTCCCTTCTTCCTCTTAACACCGGCCCCCGTCCGGAGGAACCTCCCCCTCCTGTTGGATTTAAACCCGCCGGCGCTGTTTGATCCCAAAGTAAGACATCAGGAAATGGCGGGGGAAAAAAAAAAACCGCCAAACCAGTCCGTCCGGTATGTCGGACCAATCACATTAACCATTCTGTGATGTGATGTATTATTTTTCCGTACCGTGACACATAGGTTGGGGGGATTTGAGGATCGCCGCGCGGCGTCCGGCCCGTCGGTCGATTTGGGCCAATCGTAAAAAGCGGACCTCTGCAGGACACGCCGTCCCTCTCTCTCCATCGCGGGCGGATCAGACGCAAACGAGACGGAAAAAAAAGAAACAACACAGCGCCGACTTCAAAGACGTACAGCGAGGACGCCGAGGTATTCGCACGCCGCGCCTGCGGAGCGAGTGTTAATCGCAACAAAGCGCTTCTCCCAACGTGTCAACAAAACATCTCTGTTTGTGTTCGTGTTCGTGTGCGTGTGTGTGTGTGTGTGTGTGTTTTTTTTTCTTTGAGGCTCATTGAACATGCGCGCGGCGCCGACGCGCAGCCGGTGTCGAGTTCACACGCACTGCGGCGCGTGCGGCGCCAAGTAAACGTGCGCATTCACTACTGCCGCCCCCTCCACACCCCCCCCCCCCCCCCCCCCCCCCCCACTTAGTGTAGTGCACCTGCCCCTCTGGAGGAAGAGCTAACAGCAGTTAAGATGTTTAAAAGGTGTTGCTCCCTTAGATACCTGCGCCGGTGAATACCAATGGAGCGCTCCTACAGGAGAGACAGGGAGAGGGGTGTGGGGGTGGGTGGGGGTGGGTGGGGAGACGCTACACCCAGTGAAGGTAGGCGGAAAATCTTTATCTGGATTACTCAAGGGCAGAAAACATGTTTAATACCTGTTTTTGTGATGTTGCATGCGCCGGTATTTTTTTCTTCTTTCGTGTTCAGGCTGGTTTATTTAGTATCTCCATGAATTCTATTAGGGGTGGGGGGAGAGAGAGAGAGAGAGAGAGAGAGAGAGAGAGAGAGAGAGAGAGAGAGAGAGAGAGAGAGAGAGAGAGAGAGAGAAAGAAAGAGAGAGAGAGAGAGAGAGAGAGAGAGAGAGAGAGAGAAAACGCAACGCCCTGTGTGAATGTGTGTGTGGTTTAGTCCTTTCAACTAGTGGGACCTCTCCCACTGATTTCTAAAAGGTCACTGTCATTATTGTTGCTTAGCAACCTGAGAGAGAGAGAGATGGGGAGAGAGAGAGAGAGAGAGAGAGAGAGAGAGCGCTATAGTCCTACACTGTTCGGAGGTTGTCTGTGTGTGGATGACATAACGGGACAGTGCGCGATTATATTAGCGCACAGCGGTTCCAATGGCATTTCAATCCCAGCCCAGAACATAGAAAACACTGCAGTGTAATTAATGTTATGTCGCTGAAAGATGGCGCAGATTGTGTTGAACGTGTCGTACGTGTGTATTGTTCGGAGAAAAAAAATCCTGTGCGCCCCGACTTGTAGAAATTCAGTAGAAATCGAATCGATTGTACATGAACCGATTAGATCGTATAAGCGGAGGCCGGGAGTGAGCCAGAGGATGGCTTTTTGTTAGGTGTGGATTCTGTGCTTCATTCTGCACTGGGTTGCCAGGTTGGAGTCTGTATTCTAGTGCTAAGTCTGGGTTGCCAGGTTGGAATCTGTACTCTAGTGCTAAGTCTGGGTTGCCAGGTTGGAGTCTGTACTCTAGTGCTGAGGCTGGGTTGCCAGGTTGGAGTGTGTACTCTAGTGCTAAGGCTGGGTTGCCAGGTTGGAGTCTGTACTCTAGTGCTAAGGCTGGGTTGCCAGGTTGGAGGCTGTACTCTAGTGCTAAGTCTGGGTTGCCAGGTTGGAGGCTGTACTCTAGTGCTAAGTCTGGGTTGCCAGGTTGGAGTCTGTACTCTAGTGCTAAGGCTGGGTTGCCAGGTTGGAATCTGTACTCTAGTGCTAGGTCTGGGTTGCCAGGTTGGAGGCTGTACTCTAGTGCTAAGTCTGGGTTGCCAGGTTGGAGTGTGTACTCTAGTGCTAAGGCTGTGTTGCCAGGTTGGAGTCTGTACTCGAGTACTAAGGCTGGGTTGCCAGGTTGGAGTCTGTACTCTAGTGCTAAGGCTGGGTTGCCAGGTTGGAGTCTGTATTCTAGTGCTAAGTCTGGGTTGCCAAGTTGGAGTCTGTACTCTAGTGCTAAGGCTGGGTTGCCAGGTTGGAGTCTGTACTCTAGTTTTAAGGCTGGGTTGCCAGGTTGGAGTCTGTACTCTAGTTTTAAGGCTGGGTTGCCAGGTTGGATTCTGTACTCTAGTTTTAAGGCTGGGTTGCCAGGTTGGATTCTGTACTCTAGTTTTAAGGCTGGGTTGCAATGTTGGAGTCTGTACTCTAGTGCTAAGTCTGGGTTGCCAGGTTGGAGTCTGTACTCTAGTGCTAAGTCTGGGTTGCAATGTTGGAGTCTGTACTCTAGTGTTAAGGCTGGGTTGCCAGGTTGGAGTCTGTATTCTAGTGCTAAGTCTGGGTTGCCAGGTTGGAGTCTGTATTCTAGTGCTAAGTCTGGGTTGCCAGGTTGGAGTCTGTATTCTAGTGCTAAGTCTGGGTTGCCAGGTTGGAGTCTGTATTCTAGTGCTAAGTCTGGGTTGCCAGGTTGGAGGCTGTACTCTAGTGCTAAGGCTGGGTTGCCAGGTTGGAGTCTGTACTCTAGTGCTAAGTCTGGGTTGCCAGGTTGGAGTCTGTATTCTAGTGCTAAGTCTGGGTTGCCAGGTTGGAGTCTGTATTCTAGTGCTAAGTCTGGGTTGCCAGGTTGGAGTCTGTATTCTAGTGCTAAGTCTGGGTTGCCAGGTTGGAGTCTGTACTCTAGTGCTAAGGCTGGGTTGCCAGGTTGGAGTCTATACTCTAGTTCTGAGGCTGGGTTGCCAGGTTGGAGGCTGTACTCTAGTGCTAAGTCTGGGTTGCCAGGTTGGAGTCTGTACTCTAGTGCTAAGGCTGGGTTGCCAGGATGGAGTCTGTACTCTAGTGCTAAGGCTGGGTTGCCAGGTTGGAGGCTGTACTCTAGTGCTAAGGCTGGGTTGCCAGGTTGGAGTCTATACTCTAGTTCTGAGGCTGGGTTGCCAGGTGGAAACTTGTATACTGCAATTTCATGGCCAGCACAATACCCACAGTATACAGGTCCCAGTGCGGAGGCGGTGCGGCCTCTGATTCACGTCCCATTTGTGGCGCTTGATGGATTTCCCTCCTCTTGCTATGCCCCCCCCACCCCCCAGCTCTGTGGGGGAAAAAGCTGGGCTGATAAGGTGATTTATCTGGACCTTTCTACCTGCCTTAATGGATGACACATCCACCCCCCCCCTCTACCCCCCCCCCCCCCCCCCCCCCCCCGAAACTTCATCATCTCCCTGCCGCTCACACTCCTCCTCTCCTCCTCTCTCCCCCCACCAGGAAGAGAGTGAGGAGGAGAGAGGTGGAGGTGGAGACAGGGGGGGGAAGAGAAATAGTAGGGGTGGAGGGGAGCTAATACTGGATAGAAATGAAAGAATGGGACAAAAGAAGCCAAAGACAAAGAGAGAGCAGCCAGGCGGGCCGCATGCTCCTCTCTGTATCGTCTAATTAAGCGGAGGCGTGTGGAGCAACAGGACTCTCTTTTGCACAGGCAGCCTCTAAATCAATTTCCAATGCCAAGCAGAGGCAAAAGAAGTACTGCATGGATCCCCACCACCTGTTCCCCTTCATACCATCGCTACAATAACCGCAATCGATCCTCCCGGTCCTGCTGGCTTTGGGGTTTGATTCATATTGCTTGAGAATCTAACACAATAATTGCATTGCACTTAATTGTGAGTAATAGCATTGCGAAGCCCCGCAGATTTTTATTCGAAGCCTTGTATTTATTATACTCGGTAGGTGTGTGCTTTTTTTTGTTGTTTGTTTGTTTCATGTGTAGATACGATAATACATATGATGTACGTACGTACGCCATAGGAACGGCATCGCCGCGACGATAGCAACCTTATGGAGAACCACAGCAGCGGGCGTCTAGCCTCGGCTTCACGCTTCAGGCGAGCCGGTCGACTCGTCTTGACTGGAGAAGGAGGAGGAGGAGGAGGAAGGCCCTAGCAATCAATACCAGATCAAACTGTTTCGGTTTACCTTGGGCGAGAGAGAGCGAGAGAGAGAGAAGTGTGCTCTAATGACTAAAGACATTATTTACTCCTTAAACTTTCCCATGGTGCATTTGAGGGCCGGCGCGCGCCGCTCATATCTGGGCAGAAAGGATCGGTTGTGTTAAGACGGGAGTCTTAGTTTTTTTGTTTCTAAGATTCAGCTAAGTCACGGGCATTATAACGTATTTTATAATAGATTATGAATAGTTTGGTTGAATGGCGAAAATACAAATTTGATGGGGGATATGTTATATCACAATATGCAAACTGTGCTATCCTACATAATTGTAAAAAAAAAAAGATTGCACATTCAACCTTAGACAAAATGTACATTCAAATACTAATTGAGGGACTTTTGAGGCGGTCTATATCTTGATCGGGTTTTGGTGGTGTTTGAAGTAGCGGTGCTGCTGTCAATGCGGTGGTGGTGTTGGTGGTGGTGGTTGGAGGTGATGGTGATGATGCTGCTGGTGATATTGTGCAGTGTGGTTGTGGTGGTGGTGCTGCTGTAGGTGGTGGTGGCGGGTTAGCTCGCGTCGGTCGTTATTGGTGTGGATGTTTGTGGCGGGGATGGCGAGGGTGGTTGCTGGAGGTGTGGATGGCGCCGGTGGTGGTGGTGGTGGTGCAGATGGTGTTGATCCTGGCGGTGGCGGCGGCGGCGGCGGCGGTGTTGCAGGGTCTACAGCAGCAGCGGTCTTCGGTGCCTCGTGGCGTTGACTGTCTGAGTGACATTGACCCGTGACACCACCCTGCCTCCACCGCCCCCGCCGAGCTGCAAAAAGCATCGGCGAGGGGGAAGGGGGGGGGTCGTGAAATGAAAGGGAGAAGAAAACGAGTGTGTGTGTGTGTAGCCTTGCAGTGAGCCTCCCTAAACGCTAAATACTACAGCGAGCGTTGATTCTTGAATTAGGGATACCGTGCTCTCGAACGGACTCGAATTGTACTGGATTCGAGTCAACATGGAGGAGGACAAGCTATGGGCAAACAGTGTGTTTACCCATAGCTTGTCCTCCTTGTCCTCCTCCGTGGCTTGTTCTATTTTAGTGATGGTCGTCTCTCAGGAGTTTCCACATGTCCTCTCGTAGGTCACCTAGGTTCCACCTGGCCGACCTCCCCTCTCTCTCTCTGTCTCTCTCTCTGTCTCTCTGTCTCTCTCTCTCCTGTCCCCCCCTCTCTCTCTCTCCTGTCTCTGTCTCTGTCTCTCCCCCCCCTGTGTCTCCATCCTTCAGAAGCTAAAGTGACCACACGTGTCACTGGCCTGCCAAACAGGGGAAAACCAGCAGTGATTTAGCAAACATGCACTCAATCAATGGTGCGGTGGAGCGCATAACACATGCCAGTCAGAAGCCATTTACGTCCAGGCGGTCCTTCGCCGGCTTCCACTCCACTGGTCCTACCCTGGGGCAGGGAGCCACAGAGGCCGGCCCCGGAGCTGCACAGTGTACGCACAGGTGCGTGCGCACACGTACGTGCACACGCGCGCACACGCATGCATGCACGTACACACGCGCACACACTGCAGGCATGCACACACACACACTCACACATGTACGCACATGCAGGCATGCACACAGACACACACATACATGCACATAAACACACACGCATGCAAACACATTCATGCACACGCACGCACACATGCAACACACACATACACATACACACATACACCATACACATGTGCGCGCACATACATACGCACGCATTCATGCACACACGCACACACGTACGCACATGCAGGCATGCACACAGACACACACATACATGCACATAAACAAACACATGCATGCAAACACATTCATGCACACGCACGCACACACGCAACACACACACATACATCATACACACGTACGCACGCATGCACGCACACACACACACACACACACATACCCACGCACACACACATGCAGGCATGCACACACACACAGACACACACAGACATGCACATAAACACACACACGCATGCAAACACATTCAGGCACACGCACGCACACACGCAACACACATACACACACACACGTCATACACACGTGTGCACACATACATACACATGGGAATGCACAAAACACACAAGCATGCAAACACATTCATGCACAGGCACGCACACATGCAACACACACACACACACACACAGACACACACATACATGCACATAAACACACATGCAAACACATATGGCAAGCCGTTTGAGTATTTATTCCAAATCCTACATGTCACACACTTTCTCTCTGCACTAGTTGACTAGTTGGACGCACTAGTTGGACATTAGGTCGCACTAGTGCAACATTTTGTCCTACTAGTTGAACAAAAAGCAATACTAGTCACTCTTTTTCAGCAACTAGTGGCACTTTGGTCCAACTAGTTAACTAGTCAATCTTACTAGTGAAGCCCGGCGCCGCACTAGTAGCACCAAAGTCCCAACTAGTCGGCTTTTTGGTGCACTAGTGGCCCTATGGACCCAACTAGTAACGCCAAAAGTCTTACTAGTTAACTAGTGCGCTGCAAAAGCTGCTACATGTTAACTAGTCAAACGTGGATTCAGCGCACTAGTTGACTAGTCACCTACAATTTTCAGCACTAGTCAACTAGTAAGGTCCAAAATGCCCACTAGTAGCACTAGTAGCACTAGTGGAGTTCAAAAATGTCGCACTAGTGGTACTAGTAGCACTAGTGAAGTACGCAAATGTTGCACTAGTAGTACTAGTAGAGTGTCTTTTCACTTCACTAGTTTACTAGTTACAACATTTTCTTCAACTAGTTAACTAGTAAGGGCCAAAAGATCCACTAGTCACACTAGTTGGGCTCTTTTTGCTCTTACTAGTTAACTAGTGAGGTTCAAAAAGAGTCACTAGTTAACTAGTAAGGCCCAAAAAGTCCACTAGTTCTACTAGTGACATTCATTCGGACCTTACTAGTTAACTAGTGAGGCTAAAAGTGTGTACTAGTTTACTAGTGAACGCCAAAGGCTCACTAGTCACACTAGTTGTACTAAATGCTAATGAGGAGGTGGGAAATATGTGGAATTGAGGCTTCCTATTGGCTCTGCAGTTCAAAATAAAACATGCCAACCAATCAGGACTCGGGATTTTGTCATTATCCCGCCTCCTTCATTTGCATGCTGCGCACTAGTTAACATGTTGGCCTGAGGAATTGCAACGTGTTTACATGTAAAGTACAAAATGTCCACTAGTTGCACTAGTGAGGGTATTTTTGACCTTACTAGTGAACTAGTGAGGTGCATAAAGAGTTACTGGTTAACTAGTAAGATCAAAAACCACTCACTAGTTAACTAGTGAGGGTCTTTTTGACCTCACTAGTTAACTAGTGAGTGGTTTTTGATCTTACTAGTTAACAAGTAACGCCTAAAAGGTCCACTTGTTCTACTAGTAAGGGTCTTTTTGACGTTACTAGTTAACTAGTGAGGCCCAAAATGTTTACTAGTTAACTAGTAAGAGCACAATTGTCCACTAGTTAACTAGTGGGGCTCATTCAGACCTTACTAGTTAACTAGTTACAAACATTTTTCTTACTAGTGAACTAGTTCAGTCCAAAAAGAGTCACTAGTTAACTAGTGACACAGATTTTTCCCCCACTAGTTAACTAGTTTGACACATTTTGTCGCACTAGTCAGACCCTGTGCCGAGCATGTAAAGACTTTGACCGAACATGTTGGACATTTTTCTTACATGTAGGGCCTTTCTTTCAACTAGTTGAGCTTTGGTCCGCACTAGTGCGCGAGTGCACGCAACTAGTGCGACATTTGATTAACATGTTGGGCTTTTTGCCGCACTAGTTGATGCTTGCGGCGCACTAGTTGACGTGTTCATCTTACTAGTTCGACAAAAGTGCTCACTAGTCGACATGTGCGTGCGACTAGTTGAACTAGTGAAGTGCTGCGACTGCATACTAGTTGACTAGTGACATTTTATCACATCACTAGTTCAACTAGTCGCGCGCACATGTCGACTAGTGAGCAGTTTTGTCAAACTAGTAAGATGAACACGTCAACTAGTGCGCCGCAAGCATCAACTAGTGCGGCAAAAAGCCCAACATGTTAATCAAATGTCGCACTAGTTGCGTGCACTCGCGCACTAGTGCGGACCAAAGCTCAACTAGTTGAAAGAAAGGCCCTACATGTAAGAAAAATGTCCAACATGTTCGGTCAAAGTCTTTACATGCTCGGCACAGGGTCTGACTAGTGCGACAAAATGTGTCAAACTAGTTAACTAGTGGGGGAAAAATCTGTGTCACTAGTTAACTAGTGACTCTTTTTGGACTGAACTAGTTCACTAGTAAGAAATATGTTTGTAACTAGTTAACTAGTAAGGTCTGAATGAGCCCCACTAGTTAACTAGTGGACAATTGTGCTCTTACTAGTTAACTAGTAAACATTTTGGGCCTCACTAGTTAACTAGTAAGGTCAAAAAGACCCTTACTAGTAGAACAAGTGGACATTTTAGGCGTTACGTGTTAACTAGTAAGATCAAAAACCACTCACTAGTTAACTAGTGAGGTCAAAAAGACCCTCACTAGTTAACTAGTGAGTGGTTTTTGATCTTACTAGTTAACCAGTAACTCTTTATGAACCTCACTAGTTCACTAGTAAGGTCAAAAAGACCCTCACTAGTGCAACTAGTGGACATTGTGTACTCTACATGTAAACACGTTGCAATTCCTCAGGCCAACATGTTAACTAGTGCGCAGCATGCAAATGAGGCAGGCGGGACAAGGAATTTGATTGGTCGATGTTCAAACTGCGATGTGAAGCCTTAAAGGGCCAGCTCTGTAAAGTCATTTGAGTTGTAGCAGCACTCATTTCAGGAGGTGTGTTCGTTTGTTTTATTTGGGGGGGGGGGACTGATAGGCCTACTGAATGAAGTTGAGCTTTGACTGATGTAATCTTTTACAAATAAGTTTTGGGGAGAAGTGTTATCTTTTTTAGTTTCAATATCTTAGGAGAACGAACTTCATAAAGCGAATACAACTTTATTTTCTTTATTGTATTTTTCGTCTTTTGTCAATTCTCCTCTTTATTAATATAATTAGTGAATGTATAGTTAGATTATCGATTCACACTTATTCCAGTAGGTGGCGCATAGCCACCACAGTCACGTTGTTTGCCGCGTAAAACACAAAGCCATTTTAGTCCATGCATAAAACACAAAGAAGAAGCAGCAGCAGCAACAGGTGTGATGAGCGACCCTGCACCTGAAGCTTCCACGGATCGTTTTACGAACGTTATGGCTCGCGTTTTCAACGCGCTGGACGTTGCAAGACGCGAAATGGCATCGCAGAGGGATGAAGACAACTTGTTGAGAGTCACAAGAAGCACATTCCGGAGACGAAGAAGAGCAAGTCATACGTCAGGTAACTATCCCAATGTCTATGACCTCGCAATGAATTCGATGCGATCATTGCGCAACGCTATTCCGACAGTCTACCCAGGCGCGTCCTCTTTCTTTCATTTATAATATATTTTTATAATTATAATTAGTGTTATTAGTGGTTAGTATTAGTGTTAGTGTATATAATTAGTGTAATTAGTGGTTAGTATTAGTGTATATACTTAGTGCAGGGTTAAGGGCGATTTATGGTTCAACGTTGCGTCGTTACGGGCCCTGTCAGTACCAGATCCGACCAGATTCCCACGCATGCGCAGAAGACAGTGCAAAAGAGCGGAATCCCCCTACCGTTGTGGCAATGAATTGCATCGCGTCACGTAAACCCGACGCAGAACTATAAATGCTTATAAATCCATCCCACAAACATACAAAACACAGGTACGGAAGCCCTAAAGGGCCATAGGTTCATACATTTAATTTCCTCCGTTATCTCGTGATAACGAGTTATTTTCATCTGTTATCTCGTGATAACGAGTTATTAATTTCCTCCGTTATCTCATGATAACGACTTATTTTCATCCGTTATCTCATGATAACGGTATAATTTTCGCGAGATCTCGAGAAAATAAAACAATAGTGTAGTCTATTAAATCATTACAGGAAGCGTCATTCAGTGGATCAAGTGATTCAGTGGTCATTCTGCTAACTTGATGTGGACAAAATGATGCAGTCGTGCAGCTCTTCTGGGCTTTCAAAATGCTATTGGATATAATGGATTAAGTTCCGTTATTGAAACATTGAGTCATTTTCGCGGAGATTTGTGCGACGCTCAGAGCTAGCTCGCTAATGTACGCAACACAACTAGGGATGTTATCGCGAGATCTCGAGAAAATGATCCCGTTATCTTGGGAAAATGACAATGAAAATAAATCGTTATTACGAGATAACGGATGAAAATAAGTCGTTATCACGAGAGTAGTTCCTGGATATGCCACGCTGGGCAGAGGGTCCAGGCGTGGGCGTGACACATTCGCTGTAGGTGCAACTGGGTCATTTGTATAACCATTTGTAAAATGCAACATTCTGTTTTCATACAGAAACACAAGCACCTGCAAATAGGACCGAAAGAGGACTTTGGAGAGTTAGGCTCTTCCTGTTGCCAAATGCTGGTCAACTTCACCTTCCACCTCATGCAGAATGCTGTAAACTAACCAGCATTGGCTTAGGTAATGTACACACTGTGTTGAAGTTTATTTATGTCACAAGTGATGGATATGAATTTTCTGCATAGGCCTATAGCACAATTATTGACATCATGTGCTCAATACATAACAAACACAGCAATGTATGTTGTTCATGGCCTATAAAGACACAATAAGGCTTTGAATGTAAGTCAATAGCTAGTAAGACAAAATATTATTGTTATTGTATTCATATACAACATTTCTCTTTTTATTTTCCAGGGATTCCGAGTCATGATCTACAAAGAGCAGTCTCAAGTACAAGTTTCATACAACTTTCTTGGACTCTTGCAGAGCTTAATAATTACATCTGCCAAAGCTTTCCCATGGTTAGCCTAAATGTAATTGGATTCCACCTGGCAAGAGCTAATTACTCCAAGTCTCTGATTAGAATTCAGGCAAATACACTGAAGGAGCTGAAGACCGCAGTTGGCAGAAGCAGGCTTTATATTATTCCCCAGACAAATATTACACTGCCATCCGAGGTGAGTTTTTGTTGTTTTGGGCCAACACTACTGAATATCTTGACATTGATAATACTGATTGTTTGTTTTGTCCATCAAGATCTCAGAACCTGAAACGAGTCCGACACTACCAGAAACATCTCCACCAGCTGGACCTGAGACAGTTTCACTGTCTATACATGATTCTACATCATCAACAATGCAGATGTCCACACCCATTGCTTCATCGACAGCCATCAGACCTGCATCCTCACCCAATGCCCCCCCAGCTATTGATGTTGGTCCATCCCAATCCCCCAGACCATCAGCCACCACTACTCTGGCTTCACCCTCCATGTCCCTCTTCTCAACGATGGACACTGATGGAAGCCCACCAAGGACAGATCTGAACCCATCACTCGTAAGTTATAGTAAAACAATAATTCATGTTGTATGTGCTTTTAATAATTCAGACTGAAGTAAAGAGTAATCTACATGTCGAATACATATTTTTACAATACTATTATTTTCAAAGCTAACCTCAGTAAAAGACAGTTGGATAGAAATGGTAACTCTTGTCAATCAACAGGAGGCCAGTTTGGATCCTGCACAGGGGCTGAATGCTGGGACCTCAGAGGTACATATTTTCATGATGGAAGTTCATTATTTTTGTAATGTGTAGTATCAACTATTTTGATATATTTAGACATCATTTCATGCTACATTTGTATTTTCAAGGTCCTTTACAGAAGATCACATGTAGAACCCCAAAACAGGTATTTCATAGGTTTACAAACATAAACCTGCATATTACACTTTACGTTGAAAATTTACAGTGAATACAGTGATTGCAGTACAATACCAGTATTGTGTTAAAAAGTGTGGGTTCAAGAGTTTGAAATTAGTTTTTGAAAGGCCTGAATATGTAATACTAAAACTTAAAGAGGGGGAAAAATCTTTTTCTTAGTGACTTTCTCGTGGATGATTCCGAGGATGGGGAAGAGGACGACATTATTGCACTTCCTTTTGAAAGCGACCATTTTCCATCGGTAGATTGTATTCGTTTTTTCACTAAAGAATACCATGAGAATATTATGTACAAGTTCTGTTAATGACTACGCACTTCACATACTCATGAAAAGAATTGGATATTGCCACAACATTTCCAGGATCCACATTCCCAGAAAGTTACCAACCATTGTTGCCAGTAATTTCTAATGTACTTCATACATGTTCTATACTTCAGGAGGAAGTGGATCTTGCCACCATTTTGAAAATGTTTCAAGAGGATCACCTTTCTGCTGGCCTGGTATCCACCATCTGCATCAGGAGGAAGAAGCTTCTGGAGAGTGCCATTAGAGCACTCTCCAGGGTCACTTTCTGTTGGACCGAATCGCCACATATTGAGTTTGTAGGGGAAGATGCAGATGATATGGGCGGACCGCAGCGAGAGTTTTTCAGGTCCGTATACCTCAAGTAATTTATTAAATGTTGTATAACAAATATGTGCATGTTTTCAGGTGAACTGCATAGTAATACACATTCTTGTCTTTCTCTTTTCTGTTGATTTATTGTAGACTCTTGATGATAGAGGTACAGACCACTCTTGGCATCTTTGAGGGAAAGGTTGGCCAGGTCTTTCTTACTTATGACCAAGCAGCATTAGACCAGCAGAAATATTTCAAGGGCGGGAACCTTATTGCTTGGTCGATTGCACACGGAGGTCCATGTGTCAAAGCCCTGGATCCCAGCCTCTACCAACTGATGTGCGGCCAGGAGCCGTCACTGGAGCAGTTTGACTGGCATGTGCTGCCTGACCCAGATGTCCAAAACAAAGTCGAAAGGGTGCTTAATAAATATCATGTTGAATTGTATTGGTATTTTAAACAAACACATTTTTGTTGATGAAAGCATTAAATAGCATTTAATTTCTCTCCAGCTACATTGTTTTCACTAAGATTTTTGTCTAAGATCCTACAGTGCAAGACTGCAGGGGACCTGACTGCAGTCAAGCAAGACTTGGGAGACTGGATTGCCGAGTGCGGCGTCCCAGGCATATTTAGTGCCACGGTTGAAGACGTGCCTAAAATCTTTGCATATGTGGTGAAGCACTACATCTTTCTCAGGTAAATCATACACAAATGAAATTAGCTTTACAGTTGTAACTACTATAAAACAATATGAAAACATGAATTTACTGTATGCTACTTCACTAGCTGGAAAATTATAATGTAAATATGGAATATATCAAACTGAATCTGTGATAAGTAATTGTTATAGTTTCTTAAAAATACTTATAACATTTTGTATCATCAAGGAATTGTGACATGCTGACATTCAAAAGTTGGGAATTACAGAGATGATCATGTATTTATTTAGGACAGAGGTAATTCCCCGATGTTGCATCAAATTGATCAAATAATATCAAAAATGGTAATGTAACAAATTACCAGGACAGAAAGAGAAGCTGCCAGCTGAGGATCAGTTTCTGTCCTGGTCATGGCCGAACCGCCAAGCTTAGAATTAAGGACTAAATTCTACACAGTGATGTACATGTTTTGTCTCTGTTGGTTTATAGAACAGCCAAGATGATTAACCAATTCACCGATGGTATAAATACGTTTGGAAAGCTGTGGGACATCGTCAAGGAAAACTGGATTGCCTTCCTGCCTTTGTTTACAAACATGCAGGAACCTTTGTCAAAGGCAGCGTTTAAGGCAATCTTCAGTTTCAACTACAGCAGTAGAGGAAGTAACCGTCGTGAGGCAGAGGAGGACACAATCTACTGCTGGGAGATGGTTCTAAACATGATTGAAGGTACATTTTATTCCTTTAAAGAGCACTATTCCTTTGTAGAGAACTATAATTGAAATCTTTATAATTTAATTACGCTGAAAAAGGTCCACTTAAAATGTACTATGACAGAAGGCAAAGACTCAAAAGTGTTATTGCGAGATGTTTAATGATTAAGGAAAATGGAAACTATCTTATGCCAATATGTCACAGCCATTCCAACAATTCAAATGTAACTTAGATTTATTTTTTTCCTGGCAGACAAAGTGACTGAACTGCAATTTGAAGAAATTTTGATTTTTGTCACGGGAGGAGACGAAGTTCCTGCGCTGGGCTTTCCCAGCAAGCCCAGCATTGATTTTTATGAACAGGAGGCAGGCCAGCGTCGCTTGCCCTTTGCATCCACGTGTATAATGTGCCTCTACCTCCCAAGAGGCGTCACAGAGGAGGGCATACTGCATGACATGCTTTTCCAGGCCATAAGGGGCTCGTTGGGATTTGGGAAAGTATAGTTTGTCAAGCAGTAGTGTTTAGATTTACATGTTTAGATTGAGGCTTTTCCACAGCTAGGTTTAAAGGTTTGTGCATGTTTGTTTACGCACTGCGTTAGTGTTTGCACAGTAGCTATATCACGTTGTTAGAATCAAAGTTTGAATCTCCCTAGCACACACCATGTACCTGTCCTTTAAGTCTGTTGTTCCATCCATTACGTTTTGAAGATGCTGCTGTTGTTGAGAGCTTAGGTTGAGTGGTTGTGACACAACCACTGCTCGCTCAAGGTCTTCACTGTCTGCTTGTAACTGGGCGAGCTGTATACCATGTCTTGCCAAGCCAGCTTCCAGATGTTCTTGTCTGTAAGGGTCATCTCCAAAGACATTGTTGATAGCTGTTGACTCTTGCTCACTGTTAGCTAGCATGCCCTCCATCCAAATCTGGGTTGGTGTACGGTTGTTAGCCGTTCTGATCTTATGGTTGTTCCAAGCATGTCTAAATAAATTAAGATGCTTTTGTATTTCTGGCCTATATACTACTTGCAGTGCCATTTTCTGAGCGTTATCGTCAGGGTTCAATATTTGTTCATCTTCAAACGAGTAGAAAAGCTGGTAGAAGTAGTGCACAACCTGCTGGAATACATCTCTCCAAAGGCGTTCAATGCGTTGGTTGTGTACAGACCGGCCTGTAATGTGCCTCACATGTCCTTGTCCCTGCAGAAGGTTCATTAAAAGAGCGACCAGAGTGTTCTCCCCTCCATGGTCCGATCTGACTCTGGAGGGTAACCCATACACACATGTGGCTGCTACAAAATAAGTCAACACTGTCAAAGCTGTGTTGTCTGTGCTGCAGTTGATGTAAGTTATTAGTCTGGATTTCCCATCGATACAGCCGTGTGTCACAAACCCCCACCTGTAAAACATTTAAAATACAATAATGAATGACATGGTTACATGTAAACCCTTATAGATTATTGTATAACATTTGCACCAATAGCTTCCATCACTAATACAAACTGGATAACAAAAACATTGAGATTAAAAAGGTGGAAGAAGAAGAGACAGAAAGAGGCTGGATTTGGAAGAGGTCATAATGTAAAAATAAAATCTGGACTTTTGGACAGTGAAAGTAAGTGAACTACCCATCCAATATGGCTCCCTAATACTCCCACCAGTACATATAAATACAGCAGCTGGCGCCTGATTACCGAATGAGACGCATATGGCCATCTATGTGCCACAAACTATTAGGAAATGGCACATGGTATGTTCTCCGAGCCACAGTCTGGCTCCATCTCTGGGCCGCAGCAGCTGGATTGATGCTGTTAAGGGTCTCTCGAACTCTTCTTCTTTGTACCACAATCCTGTCAGCATGCAGGTATGCACACATCATCTGAAAGGAGTTAATAATTAAAGACAATAAAGATAAAGTACATTTAGTATAAAAATGGATACACATAAAACCTACAAGGGAATGTGTTGTGGTATGATTACTTGTGAGCCTGATCTTGGAAACTGGTTGTGGAGTCTCCTGACGTGCTCCTCTAGGTCAGCATCACTAATGGGAGTGAATCTGCTTCTTGCTGAAGTCTGAAAATACTTCAGTTTTTTATGCATGTATGAGGAGGAACAGCCCAACATCCTTGCCATGGCTCTCACTGTGAAGCCTTGCGTGAGGAGCAGCTCAATTTGCTCCCTTGTAATGTCAAGGCCAGGTCTCCCTCGTCTTCCTAAGATGTGGAAATAAAACAATTCAGGAATATCAATGAATGAAGACTTACAATAATAGGCTAATGTCATTAACCCTTATGCCTTACTAGAACCACACACAAGTAGGCCTAAAACTAATAAAGTTATAGGACCAACTATTGAGTCACACAATAAGTCTTTACATCTACAAAATGCAGTGTATGAATGTAACTTAAGTACATTTAGTCAATTACTAAATTAAGTACAAATTGGATATAATTGTACTTTACATAAGTATTTTGTTTACATGTCACTTTCTACTTGTACTCCATGACATCTCAGAGCGAAATGTACTATTTACTTCACTTCATTTGTCTGACAGATTTAGTTTCCTTACAAACAAAACATACAAAGAGTTAATAAAATCAGATTATTTGGTATAAATTAAACTCCAACAGTTGTAGGGGCAGTTGTAGTACAGCTGAAATCATTATTCCATTAATCAATTAGTGATTTTTCCTGTAAAATGATCTGCTGGTTCCAGATTTTCTGATTTTCCTTTGAATGATTGTAATAATTTAGGTGTATTTGTAAAAGTGTTGAAGTGTGGACTGTTGGTTGGACAAAACAAACATTGTGAAGGTGTCACGTTGGGCTCTGGCTCATTGTGATGCCATTTCTCACTATTTTTACAAAGCAAACAATCAATGGATTATTGGAGGGAATAATCATCAGATTAATCTATAATGAAAAGAATCATTGGTTGCAGTCCTATAGAAAATAGTTCAAAATGACCACCTCAACCAACTACAACAGTAAAAATCCTGCTTTTACATTAATGCTTGAGTCATAATAAACTAATGATAGAATATATAATAGTAGCCTACAACAGTCACATTTTACTTTTACTTTACATACTGACACCACATGTCAGTGTGGGAACTTAATACCATACAGTAGTAAATTAAATTATCTGAATACTTCCTCCTTCACTGTCCAAATGCCAAGTTAAGGAGTCCTAAACTTTATTAACATAAGATCAAATCAACAAACAAATCAAATAGGCTCCAATGTTTACAGACTGATGATCTGCTGAAGTGGAATGCACGTCTTCAGACAAGCACGTATGTCCAGTAGTATGTTATTTGTTAAAGAAGAAAACATCCAACTGAACGGTTGATTTGTTGCCTATAAATAAAATGAAAATGGACAAGTCCATATCTGACAAACCAAAACAGTGAAATAATATAACTGCCCAAACAGCTTACCTGAATGCAAAGGCTGTGCTGCATGGAAATCAGCCCGTAGGCCTACTGCAATGGAAGCCGGGGGTGCAGTGATGACAGATCTGAGATCTGTGAGACTCTGAACTATTTCCCGCATGGCCTCGGCGCTGATAGTATCTTCAACTCTTCTCATATTAGCAATAGAGATGTCGATAGCGAGCACTTCTCCTCGACCTGCAGATCCTTGATGATATGCTCGCTCAATTGCTGTACATCGTCTTCTAATACGTCTCAGGACCGGGTCCGCCATGGTCGCGTAGTAACTTCCGGGAAAAATCCCAATGAGCAAATCGGCGTTCCTATGGCGCGCCGTTTGCGTATTTATTCCAAGTGCAACTAGTGCCACTAGTACCACTTAGTAGAGGTCCTGGGAAAGATTTGTATGCGCTTCATTTAGCGGAGAATATCTCAACTGTTATAGACTAATATGACCCCATTGAACAACGTGGGATGTGTGCCAAAATCGCTACCCGGGACGAAAGTCCTGAAAATGACCACAATAGGTGACACTATCATCACATTATAGGTGAATGGGACTTTTTTTCCCCTTTATAGATATTCTCATAAACTTCTACCAGTTTAATCTCCATATTAAGAGAAATACTTTTTGTATTACACTTTGTCTTAAGAATAAAATTAAAAAAAAGCAAATTACCCAATATCTCATTAAATATGCGTACATATAAACTCTTCAAGCTACAGATTTTCTAAGGTGATCACAATGTTCACAATGACCATGTAGTGTAAGAATTCTGGTTTTATATTTTTAATTGTGCTTCTGCAGATGTTACCAATGTAATGTAGCTGTAGAAATGTAATGTAGGGCTAACTGTAGAAAGAAAACAAGCATTTGATTAATAAAGACATTTTATTTCCAACCTTGCTATTATCTTTGGAACGTTAACTTAAAGTGAAAAATACAGAACAACAGGTTTATTCCCTGTGTTGCAAGGTAAAACTTGCAACTTTTTCTCAACAGAGTCCAGGTATGGGGATTATAATGAGAACTCATTGATAGGATTTTTACAACTATTGCCTCCCTTACATCTGCAGTACTTGCAGCAATGGATACCAGCTACCCGACAGGGACAGCCATTCTTGTGTGCACACTTGCCACACGAGCAGGGATCTGGCAAACCTTCAGGTTTTGAGATTACAATCTCAGGGACTAATAAACTCCCCTCTCTTACAAAACCATAAACATCTGCATTTAAGATCGAGGTGGCGTCTGTAAATGGTGCTTGGACCCAAAGCTGCTGTTGATAATAGGCTCTTTGTATGTGTTTTCTCGCATTAGTTGAGGTGCAAGCGGTCCTCTCAAAGTCCATCTTAAGAGCATGGCTATCAAACGCAGCAATGTGCAGGTCGTCAAATGTCTCCATGTCTGTTGATGGTTTGAGACATTTGACCAAGAATGTTTCCGCCATTTGTATTGCACTCTCTGTTAGTTGTGGACAGTTGAAGTTGAGGATCAGAGATGAGTTGTCTGGTTTGCGGACAGTGTTCAGAGCTGCAAGTTTGGTTGATATTTTGCTGGTTGTATCGCACCCAGTCAGCGCATGTAGTGTGGGGAGACACCGTATGAGCTCGTCTCCCAGCGCTATGCAGATATCGTGAAGAGGTAATATTGATCTGTTCACTCCTGAGTTGCGGATGAGCCAGAGCTCTTGGAGGCCAAGATTTCTCCAATTGACTGTTGTGTGGTATAATAGGCACACAAAGACATCTGTATCACCTGATGACAGTGTCAGTGATGTAGATCCTGTACGGTGACTTAAAATGTCCTGCACATGGAACATCATCCGGTCATCAGCTTCCTTGTGTGTGCAGTTGAGCCGAGGGAATGGAGAAGCGCTCGCAGCTGACACAATCCATGCCTGTGGTGATATACCAAGGTATAGTGGTTTGGTGCCTTTGTAATTGGTGGTCAGCCACTCAGCATAGAAAGCCTGAAAAGCAGTTTTGCTAATGGGAGATGACCAAAAGTTCTCTAATACCACTGGAACATTTTGGTTTGGTGAGATCACATCAAGGACAACCATGTTTTGGGATTTTCCTCTTCTCTCCCTCTCTCCATGTTTGATGCTGTCGTCTCTGTAAGTGTCGAAAACAATATGGATCTCACCACAGTTGCCTCCAGCTTTGGTGACCATATATGTCAAGGCAATAGCAAATTCGTGGAAAGTCTTGACGGGTGGAACAAGTTTCTTTAAGGAGACCTTTCTCACCAATGCCATGAAGTCGATAATGATGGCGTGTGTTTGTGGGAGGGTATTTGGACCTTTTTTTTTTATCTATTTGTGGACACAACTTCAGCAGCTCAGTCCCAAGTTGTGATTTGGCACTCTTCCTCAAGTAACCGTCTTTGTCAACCAAGAAGAATGCAGAGTTGGTGATCTCATGCTGGAGTAGCTCCTCAACTGTGAACCCCCGGTGACACCCATACTCAATAAACATGAGAGCTTTGATTGTCTCATCTTTGATGTCTGCTTTGGAAGCCAAATTCAAGGTGGTCTTTGGCAAAGTAAACTTGACTTTACTAATAGTCGAGTGTATGGATAACGACTTATTTCTGAGTTGATCATCGATAAATTTAGCACAAGCAGCACTGCCCTCTGTGAAACAGCACGACAACTTGTCTACATTTACGTAGGTCACAATTTCTCCAGTGAGAACATTCTTAAGCGTTACCTTGCAAAATAAAATAAAACACTAGCAGCTAGCTAACAAACTGTAGTTAGCTAGCTACAATACAAAATTAAATATAAAACTGATACAAATTCATTATAATTATTTAAATACACAAAATTACAACTCCTATGATAATGACACGTAATAAGTGTACACAGTAACACAAAGAATAAAGAGTAGATTTCCTTAATTTTCTTGATCTCACAAGTCATCTTGCTTGACAACCATGTGCTCTGCTATGATCTCAGGTCACTATGGCTGCCAAGTAAACTTTTGTTGAAAAAAAAAGTTGTGGTGATGACAGCAATGTTTAGAACAGATAGGAATAGCTTTTAAAGTTTAGGTTAATGAATAACTGGCAATTCTTGTTTGTTGCTAGTTGTAGGCTATGCAATTGGTTGACTGTTTTTTAGCCATTTTATTTATATCAAATCAGAATGCTTACACTCTTCTATGACCTTACAATCATGGTCATTGTGAACATTGTGATCACCTCAGAAAATCTATAGCTTCAAGGGTTTATATGTATGCATATTTAATGACATTGGCTAATTTGCATATTTTATTTTATTTTTAAGACAAAGTGTAATACAAAAAGTATTTCTCTTAATATGGAGATTAAACTGGTAGAAGTTTATGAGAATATCTATAAAGGGGAAAAAAAGTCCCATTCACCTATAATGTGATGATAGTGTCACCTATTGTGGTCATTTTCAGGACTTTCGTCCCGGGTAGCGATTTTGGCACACATCCCACGTTGTTCAATGGGGTCATATTAGTCTATAACAGTTGAGATATTCTCCGCTAAATGAAGCGCATACAAATCTTTCCCAGGACCTCTACTAACTAGTGCAACGAGTAAGCACTTGGAATAAATAGACAATCGGCGTTCCTATGGCGCGCCGTTTGTGTATTTATTCCAAGTGCAACTAGTGCCACTAGTACCACTAGTGAAACGAGCAGTGTTGGGAGTAACGAGTTACAAAAGTAATGCATTACTGTAACGCATTACTTTTTGCTGTAACGTGGTAATGTAAGGCATTACAAAAATATAATTGGTAATATTTTACTCGGTACAAATCTCAGTAACGCACGTTACAATGCATTTTAAACCCGAAATTAAGTGGTGTGTTGTTTTTATACAAACACCGCGAGATTAGCAGAGGAGAAAAAAATCCGCGCAAATGTTTACTTCCTGTTAGACTTCTACTAGAGAACTATCGATCGAGGACAAGATGACTGCAGCAGCGGAGTTGGACTCTACATTCGGGACTCCCGAATGTGGAGTCCAACTCCGCTGCTGCACCACATCGCCTCCTACTGGATGTCTTAATGAGCTGCATTGAACGCAGACACAACATGTACTAGACACAACATGTAACAGACACAACATGTACTAGACACAACATGTAACAGACACAACATGTTCTAGAAACAACATGTAACAGACACAACATGTACTAGACACATGTACTAGACACATGTACTAGACACAACATGTACTAGACACAACATGTACTAGACACAACATGTAACAGACACAACATGTAACAGACATAACATGTAACAGACACAACATGTAACAGACACAACATGTAACAGACACAACATGTACTAGACACAACATGTACTAGACACAACATGTACTAGACACAACATGTACTAGACACAACATGTAACAGACACAACATGTACTAGACACAACATGTACTAGACACAACATGTACTAGATCGGAACGCCGATTGTGTATTTATTCCAAGTGCCTACTAGTTGCACTTGGAATAAATACGCAAACGGCGCGCCATAGGAACGCCGATTGTGTATTTATTCCAAGTGCCTACTAGTTGCACTTGGAATAAATACGCAAACGGCGCGCCATAGGAACGCCGATTGTGTATTTATTCCAAGTGCTTACTAGTAAGCACTTGGAATAAATACACAATCGGCGTTCCGATCTAGTACATGTTGTGTCTAGTACATGTTGTGTCTGTTACATGTTGTGTCTAGTACATGTTGTGTCTAGTACATGTTGTGTCTAGTACATGTTATGTCTAGTACATGTTGTGTCTGTTACATGTTGTGTCTGTTACATGTTATGTCTGTTACATGTTGTGTCTGTTACATGTTGTGTCTAGTACATGTTGTGTCTAGTACATGTTGTGTCTAGTACATGTTGTGTCTAGTACATGCTTACTAGTAAGCACTTGGAATAAATACGCAAACGGCGCGCCATAGGAACGCCGATTGTGTATTTATTCCAAGTGCTTACTAGTAAGCACTAGTGGTGGATTTCCTCGTTCGTTTGCGCGAACTAGTTCGCGTCGTTCAGTTCGCCATGAAGAGTCGTTCGTTCGTTCGTTCGTGTTTCCGGTAGCGCTGAATCATTCACTGACTCGTTCAGTCGTTCAGTCGTTCACTTAGCTCCTCCCTCGTTCGCGAATCACGAACGACTCGGCTCAGGGCTGTCATTCGCGAACGGCGAATGCCAGCCGAGTCCTCCTCCTTCACACAACATTCAAACGAATCACGAATGCAGCTGAGTCGGTCTCGGACTCCCTCGTTCTTCTCATTTACTAACTAATCATGAAATCACGATTCACAATCGTGCAATGGTGCTTGATGGCGTTAATAAATGTGTTAATAGCAAATACAACATTGTGTCTGGTTGAATATGTTAACATATGTATTTCATTTGAGTTCAACAGATTTATTTAATGTATGCATAATGACATGTCAGGATCAAAATGCCCCGTTCCCCCAATTCAACGTAACGTTAGACAAACCAAACGCAGCGCGATGTGAGTGTGTGTGTGTGGGGGGGGGGGGGGGGGGGGGGGGGGGGGCGTAGTAGATTATTGGATGTTTAATATATCAGCAAGATAATAGACTTGGTAAAGTTAGACACACCAAACGCAGCGCGATGTGTTTGTGTGTGTGTGTGTGTTTGTGTGTGTGTGTGGGGGGGGGCGTAGTAGATTATTGGATGTATATCAGCAATATAATAGACTTGATTTAGCAATGATGAGTTTTAAAGTTAATGATGTACAGTTGTGTTTATTCTGGGCATATTTTATATTGCGGGTCCCGGCCGGGTTGCGTGCGTGAGAAGGAAGCATGAAAGAACGAGACAGATTGACGAGACATTCAAATATTTTATTAATCTGGCATGACACAGAAAATACAAAGACAGATTGGCTGGCTCTCGTGATGACGAGTCGTGAGTGACGTCTCAGTCCTCGAGTCAATCAGTCAGCGAACGAGTCACGACTCGCGAATCAGCGGCGCCGCGAATCAGCGCGTCAGAGAGACTCAGCGAACGAGACGAACGAGACGAACGACGCGAACGACGGTGGCGAACTAGGTCAGTTCGTTCACTTTAAAGAGTCGTTCGTTCGAACTAGTTCGTTCGCGAACGACCCATCACTAGTAAGCACTTGGAATAAATACGCAAACGGCGTTCCTATGGCGCGCCGTTTGCGTATTTATTCCACTTGGAATAAATACACAATCGGCGTTCCTATGGCGCGCCGTTTGTGTATTTTGTACTTGACATGTTAACATGTATACACGTTGCAATTCCTCAGGCCAACATGTTAACTAGTGCGCATGCAGCATGCAAATGAAGGAGGTGGGTCCTGAGTCCTGATTGGTTGGCATGTTTTATTTTGAACTGAAGAGCCAATAGGAAGGCTCAATTCCACATATTTCCCACACAAACGGGTTTGTGTATTTATTCCAAGTGCAACGAGTAAGGATTTTGAGGCACTATAAATCAATTAAACAAATGGCGTTCCATGTACAAATGTCGCTTCGTGCACAAACCGCAAGCCTTTAATTTATGTATTTTACAAAAACAAAGTTTCAAATGGGCTGATTATGTAACAAACATTCAAAGGCAGGCGCTGCCGTCTCCCAGGTTGTCTCCATAGACATTAGGGGATTGTTGTCCGTAAACCTGGTTTATACTCCTCCGGGACCGGGAAGGGCTATGGTCGCGCCGCCTACCTGGTGCGGGGACGCTCCCCCTGGCCGGCGGAGAGGCTCCCCGGGCCGTCGGGGACGCTCCCCCTGGCCGGCGGAGAGGCTCCCCGGGCCGTCGGGGACGCTCCACCGGGCCGGCGGAGAGGCTCCCCGGGCCGTCGGGGACGCTCCCCCTGGCCGGCGGAGAGGCTCCCCGGGCCGTCGGGGACGCTCCACCGGGCCGGCGGAGAGGCTCCCCGGGCCGTCGGGGACGCTCCCCCTGGCCGGCGGAGAGGCTCCCCGGGCCGTCGGGGACGCTCCACCGGGCCGGCGGAGAGGCTCCCCGGGCCGTCGGGGACGCTCCACCGGGCCGGCGGAGAGGCTCCCCCGGGCCGTCGGACAGAATTGTCCGGATTGTCAGAGACCCATGTTTTGACATCTGGCCACTCCTTTCGAGTCCTGGGACTATAAAAAACGAATATGAAAACCTTACTGGGGGAGGGGGGCTATATTGTTGGCCTATGTACTGTGTTTAGCGATGTAATAATACGTGATCATTTGCGATAGCTAACCAATGATTACACAATGTAGTTGTGCCGCTGCATTGCCAATAATTCACATACTGCACTGTTATAGGGCATCTCCCCTCCCACTCTCAGCTCACATATAAAAAGTGGCGATTATTATTTATCAGATTAAAATTGTTATTTTATTTTTTTAGTATGGTTCACTTTGTTTAGGTTATTGCCACTGGTCTGCTGATGTGGTTACTTGTCAATACACTTTGAACAGGTTGTTAAATAATACAAATAATAATAGACTGTTGGCACACGCATTTTCATGTTTTATTTTGCATGAATAGTGAGAAAGGAGCTGGTGATTAACAACAGTGAAAGATCACCAGGCTTTAGAGGGTTAAATTTTGGCTGGGCAGAGTTATTTCTGGGCAGCCAATAGGAAGCCTCAACGCATGTTTCTTCTCCACCTCCTCATTAGCATTTAGTACAACTAGTGTGACTAGTGAGCCTTTGGCGTTCACTAGTAAACTAGTACACACTTTTAGCCTCACTAGTTAACTAGTAAGGTCCAAATGAATGTCACTAGTAGAACTAGTGGACTTTTTGGGCCTTACTAGTTAACTAGTGACTCTTTTTGAACCTCACTAGTTAACTAGTAAGAGCAAAAAGAGCCCAACTAGTGTGACTAGTGGATCTTTTGGCCCTTACTAGTTAACTAGTTGAAGAAAATGTTGTAACTAGTAAACTAGTGAAGTGAAAAGACACTCTACTAGTACTACTAGTGCAACATTTGCGTACTTCACTAGTGCTACTAGTACCACTAGTGCGACATTTTTGAACTCCACTAGTGCTACTAGTGCTACTAGTGGGCATTTTGGACCTTACTAGTTGACTAGTGCTGAAAATTGTAGGTGACTAGTCAACTAGTGCGCTGAATCCACGTTTGACTAGTTAACATGTAGCAGCTTTTGCAGCGCACTAGTTAACTAGTAAGACTTTTGGCGTTACTAGTTGGGTCCATAGGGCCACTAGTGCACCAAAAAGCCGACTAGTTG
>JAOPHQ010002378.1:12500-27500 GCA_030340625.1 Merluccius polli | reverse complement strand
AGTTACAAACGCGCGGAACACAACAACAACAACAACACAACAACATCGAACACTGATTTTTTTTTTAACCCCCCCCCCCCCCCCACTCTCCTGCCCCTCCCGCCTCCCCCCCAAAGGGAAATGTTTCTCAGGTTACATGCAATTTCTTGATGGTTTAACCCAATGGTGCGCTTTACCCACATAGGTAATCCCACTTGGAGCGAACGAGGTTCGATTCCCGGACCTGCGGACACCGTGCTGCATGTCACTTCCTGTGTGTTTTTTCGACCCACCGCCCTTCCTGTCTTCGCTGTCCTGTCCTGTAAATGATATGCTGTGGCTGTTTCTCGGCCTCGCTTGTAAGTCACTTTGGATAACAGCGTCTCCAAACTCGCTAAATGTAAAAAAAAAAAAAGTATTTACATTTTAATTTTTATTTTATTTTTATTTTTTACAATTTTAAGAAAATCTTCCACATAATAACCAGCTTACCAGTTTATTTAGCGACACCGGAGGACAATGAGCTCACAAGCGCAAAGATCCAATCCACGGTTCATTTTTTATTCTGAAATATAAGGTGGGATTCGTTTGACTCCTTTAACCGTGGACATAAAGGACGACGTCATTACGAAGCTTACCTTACCTTTCGCGGTCGTCCTTGTCTCACAAGCGTTTATGAGTATTAAAACATTACGCTACGCCGTACGCACAGGTACATACATCAACTTCACGCGCCCGGCGCTCTACAATGTGCAACCGAAGGAGACGCGGCGCCGGAGAAAAGTACTTTTTTCTAAGGAAATCTTGAAAATGATAAACAGGTTGCTCCTGAGCTATTTCATTTGCCGTGACGGTATTAATCAGTACGGCAGGCGGACGGCAAGCCGGAGAGGACAAAGTAAAGCGGGGCATTAGTCAATGAGTGGAGTGATGCATTGCCTTTGCGTTCGTATGAACGCCACGTGAAATTAGACAGAGGGCTCGCCGTTCACCTCTGAATGAACGGATCCGTTGGGCCGGCGGACGAAGGCTTCGGGTTCGAGTGTTTCAATGTTAACTGGGACTGGGACTTAATCGGACGTTTCCACGTTCGAACGATCGGACGTTCTTTCGTTTTGCGGTTTCGTTTGTTTTTCAGTGAATTCCATTTCAAAGATTCAACGGTTCCGCTCTCTTAGTTGTGTTTTGCATTTTGTACAGAAATGGAGGGCAAGGAAATGATGATCAGGTCAAAACACTGCAGTACAGTACAGTACAGTACAGTAATACATTTACACTTCCATACAGTATTAGGTATTGGTAATATCCATGAACTATTCGGCAACGCTACTGGCCTTTAAGCCATCGGCGTTTCAACAAAACGTGATGGAGACAACATTAACAGCAACCTCAGTTCAACACAAAAAGCTCTTTGCGTAAATCCCCTCCTGTCTTATGTTGTGCGCCGCCGCATAATAGTCCACTGTGCGGACGCCGGCCTGCATATTGGATTTCACTGCAGTCCCCCGCATGTCATTCATCTTGTTTTGGTTTTAAATATGTGTGAGTTATGGTT
Source organism: Merluccius polli (assembly GCA_030340625.1). Taxonomy (NCBI): domain Eukaryota; kingdom Metazoa; phylum Chordata; class Actinopteri; order Gadiformes; family Merlucciidae; genus Merluccius; species Merluccius polli. Next base: position 25,966 of record JAOPHQ010002378.1, on the reverse strand, counting down.
TCGTCTCATAGGCGGTGTTGAATATAATCGTTGTCTGGCTCCGGGTTATTTATCTTACTGTGTCTCCTGTCCGGGGGACCGCGGATGTAAATTAGCTATATGTGGTGAGATGGCTGCACGGTGTTTTATTTCGTGCGACCGCGATTACAGAAGAGCACTCTAAAAAACACTGTGTTGGGACTCTGATCATTGTGCAAGCAGAACAAATATGAAGCATTGATGCAGAGAATGCATGTTTACAAGAAAGAGAGAGAGAGAGAGAGGGGGGAGAGGGAGAGATTGATTGATATATACAGTATATATTTATTTATATATATATATCAAGAGAGAGAGGGAAATAGAGTGAAGGAAAGAGAGATAGTTAAAAAGATAATGTAGGCCTGATACAGAGTGAAAGGGCGGTAAACATGCTGTGGAGTTATATGAATGGCGAGAGAGAGGAAGAGGAAGGGGAAGGGAGAGAGAGAGAGGGGGGAAGAGGGAGGGAGACATATAGAGGGAGTAATATTTGGCAGAAGAGACAAGAGGGCCCTAGGAGAAGAGAGGGACTGAGGGGAGGGAGCGAGAGCGACAGACCGACAGAGAGAAAGAGTGGGGGAGCCAAGCCAGACCTCTAACAAGTGATTATACACACACTCACACACACACACACACACACACACACACACACACATACACACACATGCACCACCTCCTCTTACTCCCTGAGGGCATGGGGGACACGGTCGCAGCAGGCGTGCATGTGCGTATGTGCGCTTGTGTGACTGTGTGTGTGTGTGTGTGTGTGTGTGCATGCACCCTGCCTGTTTCAGCATAGTGTGCCCTCAAACACAAAAAGATGATTAGTGGGATTGTGTGAGGGCTGAACAGCATGCCTTTAAGACCCAGACAGCTGGGGAAGGATGTTCAGGATCATGCGGACCTGGGGTCTCCTCCCACACACACACACACACACACACACACACACACACACACACACACACACACACACACTTACACTTACATGCACACACACACACACACACACACACACATACACACACACACAAATACACTTACACTTACATGCACACATGCACATGCACGTGCACACACACACACACACACACACACACACACACACATTGTGTGAACCCACATTGATATTACTCTGAAGTAAATCTATCTAAATACCTCCTGTATTGCCCTGACTGAGGACCAGGGGAAGATTATAGATTAATCTGTTCTATATACACATATAAAGACACAGTAATACACACACACACACACACACACACACACACACACACAGAAACTGATGCGCTCGTGCTCAAGTATGCTGCCGATACATGCACAGACACACAGACAAACAGGCAGGCACAGACAAACAGACACACACAGAGGTGTCCTCTTGGCCCTGGGGTTAAACAAACATATTGACTTTAATCAAACTATACACTTACTGGCAGGCTTATATTAAAACAAGGATACCCCTCACTGCTCATATAAATCCCACCAACAATATCTATTTATTCCTTTATGCAATATGCCTTTAATAAACATAGTGTCAGAGGGAAACCAAATCATGCGCGGCTGCAAGCATGTAAGAAAATCAATTAAAACCGAGTCACCAGGCTGCATGGCCAATTGTGTGTGGCAGTTATTTGATATAATATGGTTAATACTACTGGCTGGCTAAATTAACACAATTTTGCCATTGTGTGCTCTGTATGTGTGTTTAGGTTGCGTGTGCGTGTGTGTGTAATAAATATATCTGTATGTGTGTGTGTGTGTCTGTATGTGTAGGTTGTGCATTTTTGTGTAATTTATACTACACATACTCTAACTATACGATGCTAACATATATATATATACAGTATATATATATATATATATATATATAGATGTGTGTGTATGTGTGTGTATATGGTGGATGTCTGTGTGTGTGTATGGAGGATGTTTGCGTTGGTGTGTGTGTGTGTGTGTGTGTGTGTGTGTGTGTGTGTGTGTGTGTGTGCAGAAGGGGTGGGGGCCCATCAGGCTGCCGAGGGACCCTAGGGGTGTCTGATTAAGTAAACAATAAGACACCCTGACCCAGGACTACAGAACACACACTGCATAACAGGCTAGCATTATAAACCTGGCTCTCTCTTGTGGTGGCTACCTGCACACTATTTAGTGGCTACTTACACACTATGTGGTGGCTACCTGCACACTATGTGGTGGCTACCTGCACACTATTTAGTGGCTACATACACACTATGTGGTGGCTACCTACACACTATGTGGTGGCTACCTGCACACTATGTGGTGGCTACCTACACACTATGTGGTGGCTACCTGCACACTATGTGGTGGCTACCTGCACACTATTTAGTGGCTACATACACACTATGTGGTGGCTACCTACACACTATGTGGTGGCTACCTGCACACTATGTGGTGGCTACCTGCGCACTTTTTAGTGGCTACATACACACTATGTGGTGACTACCTACACAATATGTGGTGGCTACCTGCACACTATGTGGTGGCTACCTACACACTATGTGGTGGCTACCTACACACTATGTGGTGGCTACCTACACACTATGTGGTGGCTACCTGCACACTATTTAGTGGCTACATACACACTATGTGATGGCTACCTACACACTATGTGGTGGCTACCTACACACTATGTGGTGGCTACCTACACACTATGTGGTGACTACCTACACAATATGTGGTGGCTACCTATACACTATGTGATGGCTACCTACACACTATGTGATGGCTACCTACACACTATGTGGTGGCTACCTACACACTATGTGGTGGCTACCTACACACTATGTGGTGGCTACCTACACACTATGTGGTGGCTACCTACACACTATGTGGTGGCTACCTGCACACTATGTGGTGGCTACCTGCACACTATGTGGTGGCTACCTGCACACTTTTTAGTGGCTACATACACACTATGTGGTGACTACCTACACAATATGTGGTGGCTACCTGCACACTATTTAATGACTACCTACACACTATGTGGTGGCTACCTACACACTATGTGGTGGCTACCTACACACTATGTGGTGGCTACCTACACACTATGTGGTGGCTACCTACACACTATGTGGTGGCTACCTACACACTATGTGGTGGCTACCTGCACACTATTTAGTGGCTACCTACACACTATGTGATGGCTACCTACACACTATGTGGTGGCTACCTACACACTATGTGGTGGCTACCTACACACTATGTGGTGGCTACCTACACACTATGTGGTGGCTACCTACACACTATGTGGTGACTACCTACACAATATGTGGTGGCTACCTATACACTATGTGATGGCTACCTACACACTATGTGATGGCTACCTACACACTATGTGGTGGCTACTTACACACTTTGTGGTGGCTACCTACACACTATGTGGTGGCTACCTACTTATCTCACTGTGGTCTGCTTCTCTGTTCCCCTGTTTGGATCTCATTCCTCTTCCCCTTTCCTCATCCATTACAATGTGAAGACAATCAATGCTAGACACATGCTTCCTTTCACCCTCTCTCTCTCCGCCCCCTCTTTCTATATTTTACCCTCTGTCTCTTTCTCCATTCTTTGACTCTCTTTCACGCTCTCCCTTTCTTTGTCCCTCCCACCCTCACTCTCTCCCCCTCTCTGTCTCTCGCTTCCTCTCCTCTCCCTCTCTCCCCCTCTCTATCTTTCACCCTCTCTCTGCCTCTCTCTCTCTCACTCCATCCATTCCTTCCCCTCTCTCTCTTTCTCTCTCTCTCTCTCTCTCTCTCTCTCTCTCTCTCTCTCTCTCTCTCTCTCTCTCTCCATCCATTCCTCCCTCTCTCTCTCTCTCTCTCTCTCTCCCTCCCTCTCTCTCTTCCTCCCCTACCTCTCTCCTTCTCTCTCTACCTCTCTCTTCTTGTCTCCATCCCTCTCTCTCTTCTTCCATCCCTCTCTCACTTCCTCTCCTCCATCTCTCTCTCTCGCTCTCTCAGTCTCTCTTCCTCCCCCTCCCTCCCTCCCTCCCTCCCTCCCTCCCTCCCTCTCTCTCCCTCTCGGGCCTCCAACACATAACTGGACATAGGGGGTTGGGGGGGGGTGATGCATGGACATCAGCGGATCGTTTGTACCGTGTCACGGACCGATTGATTCCTAGGTGGTGGCGGCGGGGGTGGTGGGTGGTGGGTGGGGGTGTGTGTCGCAGAGAGGCTGGCCCTGGTGGCAGCCTGAACCACCCACCGCCCCCACGGCCTTCTGGGAGTTGGAGCCTGCTGCAGAGCTGCAGGGCGGCACCGAGGGTCACAGCACATTGTTCTCTCCCTCTCCACAGCCGTCTGGTAGCTGTCACACACTTTGTAATGGATGGAGAAACAAAGAGTGTGAGGGGGAGAGAAGGGCGTGTAGATGAGAGAGAGAGAGAGAGAGAGAGAGAGAGGGGAGGAGAAAAAAAAACAAAAGAGTTAAAGGTTCCTTGTTGATTTTTTTTTTCTCCACGCCCGTGACAAACGGGGCATCAATCATGTCTCGGCCCGCTGCAAAAGAAACTCGGAAATTTCGAAAAGGCATGGAGGCCTCTAGCTGATCTGACCTGCAGTCAGTGGCATCCGCCGCTTAAAGCACAAAAACAAAGCGCGCGAGTTGCGATGCGGTGCAGAAACGGCGGGAGGAAAGAGATCTTCATCGGCGAGAGGAGGAGAAACAGGAAGTGATGATGATGATGCGTGGGGCACTTCCTACCGTTTCCCCCCTGCAGCGCGTCAGGTGACAGCAGCTGACCATCAATGTCTGCGGAGCTCCGGAGAGACATCCTCCCCGCCACGCCACACAGCGCTCTCTCATCTGCAAGCCTCAAATGAAGACATGGAACAGGCCACCGCATGACAGCACCTCCCTCGGTATCTTCCTGTGCGTGTGTGTGTGTGTGTGTGTGTGTGTGTGTGTGTGTGTGTGTGTGTGTGTGTGTGTGTGTGCGTGTACTCTGGACCCTGCAGCTTGTGCACATTTCAGAGTCAAACTTAACACACCTAAAAAAAAAACTCTAAAACACAGTAGTTCAAATAACGGCAATACCTGTCAGATAAGTCGATGATATCCAGCCAAATATAACTCTCATCTATCCATTGGAGAAACATGGATGCTTTTTTTCTCTTCAGGTCACACGTTTCCGTCGGTTACTGTCGCGTGTTTCTTTCAGTAGATAGCTATCGCGCTCGGATCGCGTCCGCTAATTAGCCCTACGTGTTTATTATGGGCTCGCCCCGACTGTTAAAGAAACAAAGGCAACAGGGCCCTAATTAAGACGCTTTAAAGCGCGATCACAGTGGGGCAGATGGCGGTCTGTTGCGGATCCAAGCTCAACCACGGGACATTTTGGAATTGAAAAGAAGTGCCAAAGGGGGGACCCTGTGAGCGGTGGGGCTCCTCCTGCCAGCCAAGAGGAGGATGAAGGCTGTGTGGAGGTTGGATGTAAAGAGGGAGGCGTTCGGTACGATGGTGATGCGTAACACAGAGAAATTGCCTTCTGCCAACCCCAACCCAATGTTATCTAACCAACTGGAGGAAAAAAAACGCTTCCGGCTAACCGAGCCAATGTTATTGCCGTCTATAAAACCCCCCCGACTTGGTGTTTCTAGATATATTTTGATATTAAAGGCGAGATACGTTGAAACGTGTTGAAGATTAGGAACATTTCAACTGGTGGATCCTTGTCAAAATCTGTTTCATTTGATAACATAACGCGAGAATGAATGTAACCAAATTTCATTTTCTCTGAAAATTAAATTTTCTATGAAAATGAAAGTAAAACGCGAATGACTCGCCGTGGATTTCGTCGTCGTTGATCGCCGGCCGGCTCCTCCACCAGTAACCGAAAAGTTCAGAGATTGAAGTGAAACTGAAAAAAACAAAAAAAAAACAGACTTTACGTGTGTTAAGACATTTCTTGAAGGTATGGTTATTTTACGGTTGATGCCCGACTTCACAGAGTGTCGTATTCACTGGTGATAGCGTATCCAGAGGCAAAGTGAACTACAGCTTCTTCTCCTCTCTCTCTGTTTACTCTGAATGTGTTTCCCCCCCCCCCCCCCCCCCCCCACTCTACTCCCGTGTTTCTTTGTATTCACACAAGCTGTTGGGATGTATGAGGATGAAGGGACCTGAAACGGGTTAAAGCTGCGTTTTTTATCTTCAAGGACGTTGAAGTGCAGAATCCCGGGATTGCAGAGGGATGTTTGTCAAGTGATGCTGGTTTAGTGTACTTACAGCGGCGCACGCTTGCCACCGGCTATTCCTCTTTTTTTTTTCTCTCATTTCTTTCTTTTCCTCGCACACCTTTTTCCCTCTGTTCGACTCGGCGAGGCGGTAGTCTAACGGCGGAGTCGTGCAGGTGAATGAAATGCGATGGATCAAGGGGGTGCTTTCTTTTGCGTTTTTTCGACAGCCGTGTTATTACGTCGTTTTTTTTTAGCGACGCGATGTTATATTCTACACAACGAGTAACAAATTCATTTTGACAGCTGTATTATTGTCTTACACATCCAGAAGAGCTTATTTACAATACATACTTATTATATCAAACGCACGTAGCGGGAGATACAAACCCCGGTCGTCCGCTTTCCAAAAAATACATTCAACATTCAGGTCGACCCCCCCCCCCCCCCCCCCCCCCCCCCCCCCCCCCCCCCCCCCCCCGCAGGCCAAAGTTGTGAATCCAATATAGTTTTCCATAAACATAAACCGGACCACACCGTTACAGCGTATATTTCAGCAGGTACAAAAAAAAAAAAAAAGAAGAAGAAATTAGCATTGAATAGCGAGCGGCGAGCGGCCGTTCACGCGGCATTGGCCCTTTTGAAGTTCCTCTCCGGTGACAAGCCGCTCCGTTGTGACGAGCGGGGGGATAAACACGGAGGCCGAGCGTCCCTGCCAGCACGCCACCCCCACATCTTTAAAACACAACAAAAACAACAACAGCAGCGGCAGCAGCAGCCCAGGTGAACGTATGCACTGGACCAATTCCATCTGTCCACGCCTGTCAAAACGACATCCGCCTCGCTAACTGGTCATTTTTATCACTTGCCAAAAACTGCCAACTGACGATAAACTTTTGCGTTGGGGTTTTTAAATTCAATTTCCCCAGAGTGGAGCCGAGCAGGGGGTGAGTCAGAATAGCCAATGAGCTGCCTCCGGGGCAAAATGTTCCCGGCTTTTCCTTTTTATTTTTATTTTTTATTTTTTTTACACACACACACACACACACACAAATCTGCGCATAAAAGAAAGAGATATCGCAAAGAAAACAGAATATCGTCAAAATGAAGGCTTCTCTGAACATCATACGCGAAAGACATGAAGGCACGCCGCGTGTCATGTGTGTGCGTCATATCAAACACGCGCGTTTACAGGTATGTGCACATGTAATTATACCTGCGTGACGTTACGTACAGCTTTCACGCTATCTGTCATGTTGACATTGTAAGGGGGCAACCTTGAAATACCGGCTTCTGGTGATGTCAAGATTGCATCATGAGAGCACCACTGAGGTTATCCTCCATGTGACGGCTCACATGGAGGATAACCACTTCTCTGTTCCCACCAGACAACAACTCTGGCTTACTATTCAGTTATGGAGAAGACATATATATCAAGCAACTTTACAGGGAATTCACATACGCGTCAGACACTGGGGATCGAACCCAGCACATTTCGGCATCCCGCAGTCAAAGGTGCATACGTATCTGTATCTGTATGTAGGCCTTTTGTTTCAATTCAGCATGTTACATTGTGCCAGAGCCTGAAGGATATGTGTGTGGGAATTTGTCACAGAAACCTCTATCTCTCTATCTATCTATCTATCTATCTATCTATCTATCTATCTATCTATCTATCTATCTATCTATCTGTCTGTCTGTCTGTCTGTCTGTCTGTCTGTCTGTCTGTCTGTCTGTCTGTCTATCTATCTATCTACCTGTCTATCTGTCTGTCTATCTATCTACCCATCTATCTATCTATCTATCTATCTATCTATCTATCTATCTATCTATCTATCTATCTATCTGTCTATCTGTCTGTCTATCCATCTACCCATCCATCTATCTATCTATCTATCTATCTATCTATCTATCTATCTATCTATCTATCTATCTATCTATTCACCTACCCAGCTACCTTTGTATCAGTTGCAGTTGTAATGACAAGGCAGCACTTGTTAGAGGGCTAATATCAGGGTATAAATAAATCCTCTGTATCACAGATGGGGAGAGAAAGAAAGTGAGCATAAAGAGAGCCATCCATCAGTCTCCCAGGGGAGCAGGACAAATTAAAGCCCATAAAAGGGCCTCATTACTGGGGGCAGCGCTCCTCTCTCAGCCCCTCCACCCTCCACCCCCCACCTTATCCCTGCCGCCGCCACCACACGTAGACACACAAGCAGACACGCGCACGCACACACACACACACACACACACACACACACACACACACACATGCACACAAACGACCCAGAAGGAGCACAGACACCTTCACTATCAGGGGGAAATTATACACATAAAACACTAGAATCTGGTTCTGCTGCTAATATGTCCCTGTGACAGTATCCACAGGCACTCACTGATTCATTCCACTCTTACACACACACACACACACACACACGACACACACACACACACACAGATTCTCTGCATATTGTATTTTAATTGATTGGTATGGTGTGCGATGAAACCATTTCATGAGTGTTTCCACACTTGGTTATAACACCTTTTAATCATTCAGACTCGGTCAAGTGCCCGGTCATTTGCAAAGCATTTTACTTTTACTTAAAAAATCGGTTTTGTCTAAATCTGAGGATTCTCAATCTCGCTTTTGCAGTTTACAGTCTAACCTGTTGCCTTTAACTTACCTTAACCGTAGCTTTCATTGAGCTACGGTGTCAACATCAGTTCCTAAATATAGGAAGAAAAAGGAGAATTTTGGATCAGGATATTGGAAAACGGGGGGGGGGGGGGGGGGGGGGAATACTAAACAAGGATGACAAAAATAGCATCAGGACCCTTTAAAAAGAAAGCCCCGTCGCTCCGCTCGCCCAACTCCCCGATAGAAATTAGAGACTAAATACTAAAAGCTGTGGGGCTTATTATTTCATTACAGCCCTCATGCAAATAAAAGAAAATCCTCCATCAATATGGTGTGAAATATCTGCTGACTCCCCTGGAATCCCCAGCATGAATTATTGACCGTCTGATGGGACAGGAGGGTGGGTGGGGCTTATCTGAGCCCAAGAGCAACAATGGCTACAGTGGAGGTGGTAATATCATCTATTTCTGTGTGTGTGTGTGTGTGTGTGTGTGTGACGTGAATCAAACGCACCCCTCACCACCACCACCACCGCCACTGTCCACCAGTATAAAATATCAAACACCAGCCAATGCAGACGTACACATGCACGCGCTTGTGGACACACACGCGCACACACACACACACACGCTAACATGCACGTACACGCGCGCACACACACGCACACACACGCGCTAACACGCACACACACGCATGCTAAACTAGAAGCACCCAAACACAGTTGATTATTTAATGAGTTCAGGGTGATCCACTATAGAGGTAAAACAAATGAATTAAAAAAACACAACTGAAACATTGAGAACAGAACAAACTCATTGTGTGTGAATCGTGCATGTGCGTGTGCATGTGTGTGTGTGTGCATGTGTGTGCGTGTGTGTGTGTGTGTGTGTGAAAACCTTGAGTCGAGTTAACGTGTTGATTTTTTTCACAGTTAACGGTTGCGTGAAGCCGAAATGAAAGGGAGGGTTGATGGAATTGAGCTCATCTACTTGGAGAGCGCTGGATGAGATGGAGCAGTCCTTCAGGGGATTCGCTCGTTCGCCCACAGAGACGATCGAGAGACAGACAGAAGGAAAGGGGAACGAAAGAGAGAGAGAGAAAGAGAGAAAGAGACATAGAGAGAGAGAGAGAGAGAGCCCCGTGTAACATCTCATTTTATTTTCCTCGACGCAATGTGAGGCCCCTTTCTTTCTACTTTTGTCTTTCAGCTCAAATTTCACACACAAACCGCATACTCAATGATTATTTGCATTAAATTATTAATGCGCCAATGTGTAACCGCCACGCCGGGCTTTGGAGTGGAGGCAGCCGCAGCAGCGCATTCTTTCAAGATGAACATGGCAAGGAGGAACTTCAAGAGCGGGTAGCCCTCATTTAAATCAAGTTGGAGAAAGAAGACGCTATTGATTCCAGGCGCCCGCTCGCTCCTGCTCATTGGTTGGGATTGTCTTCTAAAAAATAAAAAAAAAACAAAAAAAAACCATTTTTTTGTAGTTTTTTTTGGTGTGTTTCCCCCTCCCCCCCCCCCCCCCGCCCCCCTCATCCAGGGAGATCTCCCCCGAAGAGGAGAGAGAAAACAAAGAGGACAGACTTTATTTGAGGGTAATACTTCGGGAGCGCAGCGGGAGCCGGCGACTAACAAGAAGCAGGAGAGGAGGAGGAGGAGGAAAAGGAGAAACAGCCACAAACGCAACGCAGACGGTGTAAACTTCCATCCATCGCACCTTCTGGACCGCTTCGAGAAGCGGTCCGGTCGGTCGTGTCTGGTGGTCCAGGTTGGGGCCTGTCTAGCTGTCTAATGCTTGCGCAGGGGGTTAAGGGGGGTTTAATTTCCCCGCACCCATGATTACTGAGGGTATATATTCAGTATATATAAAAAAAACACCAAACGGGCGTTTACTGCAGATGCATGATCTACTGTGACTAGTACTACTACTACTACTACTACTAATAATAATAATAATACATTCCCATGGTTGTTTTGGCAGCTATGAGTGTTACCAGAGGACGCCGTTCATGTGGTTTGAACGCTACTTCATCCAAACACACTTTTGTGTGAGTTTGATGCTGCGCCTCATGTCTTCAGGAGAGGAGCCATTGAACAACTGAATTGAATTGCAGTATCGATCAAGAATCACTCACGGTGTTGTCAGGTGATTTGGATAAAGCGCGTCGACCACATGGCATATGACAAGACTCAAGGTCCAGAAGCATTGCGCAAACAACCCTGTTGCTGTGTAATGGGGGTCAGTGTATGTCAATGTACCACACAGAGTCATTTGCTAAAGTACGCTCTAACTCATGGTGATAAAAGGTTGCATAAATGCCAAATGGTCTGGTCCCACATTGTGGCGGCTCTTCATTGAAAAAGATCTCAGCAGTGTTTAATTGTTTTCAGTCATTACTGCTATGATATAAGGGAACAGCAAGGCCTGGTCTATAAGAGGGCCTCATAGTCTAACAGGGCCCTAATAGTCTAAGTGTTAGGCCTGGTCTATAAGATAGGGCCTCATAGTCTAACAGGGCCCTAATAGTCTAAGTGATAGGCCTGGTCTATAAGATAGGGCCTCATAGTCTAACAGGGCCCTAATAGTCTAAGTGATAGGCCTGGTCTATAAGATAGGGCCTCATAGTCTAACAGGGCCCTAATAGTCTAAGTGATAGGCCTGGTCTATAAGATAGGGCCTCATAGTCTAACAGGGCCCTAATAGTCTAAGTGTTAGGCCTGGTATATAAGACAGGGCCTCCTAGTCTAACGGGCTCTAATAGTCTAAGTGTTAGGCCTGGTCTATAAGATAGGGCCTCCTAGTCTAACGGGCCCTAATAGTCTAAGTGTTAGGCCTGGTCTATAAGATAGGGCCTCCTAGTCTAACGGGCCCTAATAGTGTAAGTGTTAGGCCTGGTCTATAAGATAGGGCCTCCTAGTCTAACGGGCCCTAATAGTCTAAGTGTTAGGCCTGGCCTATAAGATAGGGCCTCCTAGTCTAACGGGCCCTAATAGTCTAAGTGTTAGGCCTGGTCTATAAGATAGGGCCTCCTAGTCTAACGGGCCCTAATAGTCCAAGTGTTAGGCCTGGTCTATAAGATAGGGCCTCCTAGTCTAACAGGGCCCTAATAGTCTAAGTGTTAGGCCTGGTCTATAAGATAGGGCCTCCTAGTCTAACGGGGCCCTAATAGTCTAAGTGTTAGGCCTGGTCTATAAGATAGGGCCTCCTAGTCTAACAGGCCCTAACGGTGTACTTCCCTCCCCTCAGCTCAGAATCAATATAAAGGATAGAGACCGTAAACTAATTGATGCCCTGCTGTCTTTTCTTCGGCTGCCGTTCCTCCGCAGAACAAGGCGGGCTTGCGGTCCAATCGGCGGAGGGCTGCGCCGAAAAGTTTGATGCGGATATCCGCCCAATGGCGTGCAACGTGCCGGGGTTTGTGTTTTTTTTTTTTTTTTACGGCTGGATTGATCAAAGCACCCTTTGTTTGTTTTGTGGCAGCAAAGAGAGAGGGACGGTTTCGGTGTATCCAACAACGCTGTAGCTGCTGCGTCGCGTCGCAGTCCATCGCCTCCAATGCTTCCCACACCGAAAGAGTCGGCGTTGGTAGTGAGCTTGGAGACAGAGTTTAGGAAGAGCGAAAAAAAGAAACAACGCATTTTAATTTTGAATTTGAATTTATTTATTTAAACAGGGACAATGCACAAACAACAGGAATCTTGTAAGACAAGAAGAGATGCTTGGAGCTTTGAGGTTATAGCAAAAATTGCAAATTTCCGCCTCTCGTCCCTGGGCAGGTAAAGTGAAAACAGATACAGTATTAAAATCATTGAAATATGACAAATATAAATGACATGATGACCATAATATTTTTAAAAATAGACAGAATACATAAGCAGGGAACAACATCATCACAGACACAGATCTAGACATCTCACCGCCGAACTTCACATCTTTCGATCGCCGCACCTTTAACGCGTCGGCGATTTTAAGGCTATGAAACATCGTAATGCGCTTTCATTTGTGGACCCGGACCACGTTATTACACCGCTCCTGCTGTAATTGCGCTAATAAAAAGCAGCCAGACAATATGCACTGTTGCATAGTGCGTGGCGTGCGCTATTACAGCGCTCTTCTACTCGCGAGGCTTTGATGATGGGGGGATTTAGGTTATGGTTGGATCATTTGGCCGGGTTCAAAACAATTAAAAATCCAACAACGATAATATCGCAGCAGCGGCGTAGCGCGCCGCGGCTAATAAGACGTTAAGGACGCGATCCGAAACGTAACGCTTATGGAATATCATTACGGCTCGGCGCGCGCGTAATGAAGAAACTCACACTGATGGGCTCCCTCGCAGCAGCGGCACCCGATTTTCACCTTTCGTCTCGACGCTGAAAGAGGAAACGGTTAAAACAAAGCATAGTGTATGCTGGGAAATGGCCATGTTACACATTGCACAGGGTAAAGGGCTTCGTTTGAATCTGTACCTGTTGTCACGGGAACGCAGCAGTACAGCAGTATGTATGTATGCGCTATATATCTCTGGGTCCGGGCGTTCGCAGGGTGTTTGTGTTGTTGTGTTATGACTTGACTCTATCCGTCTGCGGTGATAGGTGCACTGGGAGCGAAGCGAAG
>JAOPHQ010002378.1:0-10000 GCA_030340625.1 Merluccius polli | reverse complement strand
TGGCACCCTTCTCGTTTTTTTTTTGTTTTTTTTTCCTCCCCTCCATCTCTTCTCATTTCTTTATCTTTTCTCCTGTGTTTTTTTCTTTTTTTTCTTTTTCTTATATCAAATAACTGGAGCTGCACTTTAGCCACCAAATCTCCCCCCTGATCCCCCATCATTAAAAAGGCTCAGGCAGAACAAGGGCTGTTCTGCCTGAGTGTGTGTGCGTGTGTGTATGTGTGTGTGTGTGTGTGAGTGTGTGTGTGTGTGTGAGAGTGTGTGTGAGTGTGTGTGTGAGCCGATAAAATGGGTAGAGGCAAAGAGAGAGCGAGAGAGAGAGAGAGAGAGAGAGAGAGAGAGAGAGAGAAAGAGACACACACACATGGAGAGACAGAGAGAGAGAGAAACAGAGCAATACAGAAAGAAATAAACTAACAAAGAGAGCGAAAGAGAGAGATAGAGAGAGATGGAGAGAGGGAAGGAGAGGGAGGTGGGGGGCGGAGAAAAATCATGAGAGCAAGCTAGACAGAGACAGAGAGAGAGAGAGAGAGAGAGAGAGAGAGAGAGAGAGAGAGAGAGACAGAGAGAGAGAGAGACAGAGAGAGAGAGAGATAAAGGGAAAAAAAGGGGAGAGGGATAGGGTGCGAGAGATAAAGCAAGAGACACAGAGACAGGGCGAGAGGGGAAGAGAGAGAGAGAGAGACAGAGCGAGGGAGAGGGCGAGAGACAGAGAGAGAGAGAGAGAGAGAGAGAGAGGGGTGAAACAACAAGCTGACAGACCTATAGGCCTGCCAGGCGCCACAGCGGTTGCTCTTTAACTGCAACAGACACCTCCTCCACGACTACAGAACTAACACTCTGTGAGGCGCGCGCGCGCCCCCATGAATAATAGATGGGCCCGGGGCGGCACGCGCCTCACAACAGAGGAGGCGTGCCAGTGGCGTTTTCACTTCACATTTGTCTTGTCTTTAGTCTCCCCGAGCCATCTACATCTCTTACACCTGCCTCAGTCACGCCGCACAGGGCCGGAAACCATCACGCTCCCCCCCCCCCCCCTCTCTCTCTCTCTCTCTCTCTCTCTCTCTCTCCCTCTCTCTCTCTTTTCTCTCTCTTGCACGCACACGCACTCTCGTTCTCTCTCTCTATCGCACTATTAGCCTCTCTCTCTCTTTATATATCTATCTCTTTATTTAATTATCTCTATGGCCTCTTTCTCTTCTTTCTTTCTTTCTTTCTTTCTTTCTTTCTTTCTTTTATTTCTTTCATTCTCTCATCTTCTTTCACACGCACACACACACACACACACTGACACAGGCATGCACGCACTGCACACACAAACACACACACACACACACACACGCTGACACAGGCATGCATGCACACACACACAAACACACACACACGCACACACACACATACACACCCACACACACTGACACAGGCATGCACGCACGCACACACAACACACACACACACACACACACACACACACACACACACACACACACAGAGGCACTTCCCTCCAGCATCCACTTCCTGTGACCCGCCCCTGAACTTCTCATCTATCATGTCGCCACGGTTTCTGCCCTTTACTCAAAAGCACAGTTTTACAAGTTGAAATTAGACTTCAGCTATACTTTATCTTTGAGCAAAATTAAATGTATTTGTATCGCCCCTTCATCACAGACGCAGGCCTTAAGGGGGGCTTCACCGGCCCACGTTGTACCCCAATACCCCTTAACCCTCAGAAGATGAATGATCGAAAGGGAGAATAAAGAAATGTTAACAAGGAACACAGAAGAGGGATCCCTCCTTTCCAGGGCCGGCTAACATCACAACAGACATAATGGCAGTAACAATAATAAATATATAGATGTAACGGAGCGAAACCGCCGAATAACATCTCAGCGAGCGTGTGACCGTAATGTCCCCCCCTCAGAACGACTTGAGGAGCTCCCACAGCGGTACTGTTCATCTCCGAGGAGTACGCGGCGTTTAGGAGGGACCCTGACTTAACGCAGCGGTGCGGTGGACTTTAATGTGTCTCAGGCTGTTAAGTCATTTGCGCTTCGCTTCGCCAAAATTAGTTTGGACCGAAATGGCCACAGAAATAATAATTGTATTTGTTGGTTTGCTTTCAGCGGACCTAAATGAGTGCGGATATTGTTTAGGAAATGTAATTCGCAGGATGCGAGGATGATAAAATATTACACGCCGTGTGCCTTATTGCAGTTTGAAATAACAGATAATAATTTGGTAGTATACTGTATTTATAGAATGATATAAAATACCTTGCATAAAATATAATGTATTTTCATTGTTAAATAATGATCCTGACATTTTGTGCAACATAGCTCTGTCTGTGTAGGCTAAGTCGTACTCCATCTTGTTATAAATCACTCAAACACGGGGCTGCGGTCTCCGCGCCGCCGCCGCCGCTGAATGATCAGATCATTTGGAGGGGGCTGAGTGTTGATTTGTGTCATTAGCAAAGGTCACAACCTCTCCTCATTCACATGTTAATGTCCGCATATGAAGGACTTGCAGAGACACCCTTTCCTTTGGTGTGAATTTGTGCCGGCATATGTGTTTCTCAGGATGGACAATTTAATAAAGCAAACAAATCTGGAAAAAAAAGAAACTAGCAAAATGAAAGCAAACAGCAAGGCCAAAATTATTTTCAATTAATTTTGGCAAGTTAAAAAAATAAACAAATAATACAATACACTTTCATAGAGAGAGAGAAAATGATAACAATCATCTTTTTTTTTCTCATTGAATATTAAGCATTTATTTTAATGTGATCCTTTAGTTTATTCTAATAGATATTCAGTGTTCAGAATTGAGTAATTAATCAGAAAACTCTTTCCATGGACTGGGAATGCGGTCCTTTCACCAATACATGCTTTAAAATACATGTAATCAATACAGAAACACACAGCATATCGCATTCGATCACATCGAAGTCATTTATCATCATAATAATTGACAAAGGCGCAAGTTTTCTACACGTCGTTGAACCTCGCAAGCGTTACAATGTCCACATTTCTCTCGCAAACGCCAGATTGTGAACTTCTTCGGAGAAAAAGTATCCAACTAAGTTCCTCCTCGACGTCTCCGCGTTTGCGCTGCCAAGCCCAGTCATAACTATGTAATGTCTTCATGCATTATGAAGACCTGGCGTTGATTGAAGACACCGTCGAAAAACAAGCCATCAAACACCCTCCTGAGTGGATCTACACAGAGGAACTGGCATGGCATGACCTTAAAGACACACACACACACATGTACACACACACACTCCCTCCCCGGTGGAGGGTCCTCTCCTCATGTAAACAGCCGTGTAATATTCAACAGCTACTAGGACTGATGTGGGCTGGGATGTTTGTGCCCCATGTTTTTGCCCACGAACGGCGGCCTCCCCTCCGTCGACGCCGGGCACTTCGCTCGGAAAGTACTGATGTATCGCTGCACATCAATGGAGAATATTAATAGGTGTCCACACAAACCCCCCCCCCCCCCTCCCCCCCCTCGTCCCCCCCTCCCCCGTCCCTCGTCGCTGCCATCGCCTCCGATCCGGTTTTAAAACACACACGTGCACACACATGCACACATGCACACACACACACACACTGGAAAGGGAGGCATCTCCCCTTATCACTGATCTATTGGCAACGGATGAAACGGTGAGAAAGCATCAAAACAAAAAGCAAAAAAAAAAGCCATCAGGGGGGGGAAAGAAAATTAAAAATACAAAACACTGGGGTGGAGATCAAGATGCATTAGCGAGGGAGAGTTCTTTGAAAGAGTAATGATTGAATGGCACCTTTTTAATCAGCGATGGCCTCCTTGGGTCTAACTGTCCGGCATAGCTTCTGATTTAGCGCGCGGGCCAGTCAATACGGATGGCTCCGGGGGTTGTTTCTAATTAAGGTAATTCATGGACGCGGCGGCGAGAGTGTGTGTGCGTGCGTGCACATGTGTGTGTGTGTGTGTGTGTGTGTGCGTCAATTACAAATTGCTTCGCACCGGCGTGTGTCACGGCCATACCCGTTCGCGTATGCCGTTCATTAAGTGGTCAATCTACACCCTGCACTTACACACGGCGAGTCAGTGTGTCCCTTAATGTCCCCTTGTGTAAATATATGCGGTTCCCTCGCATCCGATGGGAATCCTCGGTCTCACCGGGACTTCAGTCTCACCTGGGATCAACGCTAGGCTAATGGAGAAGTAGAAATTGGCGTAATTGTTTTTAATTGCAATCCACGGTACAATAGAGCGGCGCAGGAATGAGTCCTGAAACCCGGAAGTCCGTCAGCATGTCGGCACTTCCGGTTCCCTCGTCTCGAAGTCAACGGGTTTTTTGAATGGGTTTTTGGTTAGATGGCTGAAATAAGGTCTGTGGTTAACACAAGCTTAAGAGATTTTGTTTTGTTCCACGTTTTGGTCTACGACAAAAAATACGTCAGTAAATACCCCACTCGTGAATTTTGAAGCTTTTACGTGTCTTAAAAAACTTCTGGTGATTGCATTTAGGCTTCAAAAGTCATAAAAGTAGTGTTCATCGGTGAAGGTTATCTTGCTTAACAAAATGTGTGAGTATCATAAACTTTTGTTTGCCTCAGAGTTTATTTTCTGCAATAATGCAAAATCCAATGGAAAAAACCCATTGGCCTTTTTGTCGAGGTAACCCAGGGCGATGCTGACTTCCGGGTTGGCCTACAAAAATAAGTCATCCCTGCACCGCTCTATAACGCATCATGTGTATGTGATGTGCAGGTGTTTGCGCGCGCGTGTGTGTGTGTGCACTTGCACGTGTTTCTTCACATGGATGCATGTGTGTGTGTGCGTGTGTGTGTGTGTGTGTGTTTATGTGTGTCCCGTGACATCACTCATGGGCAGCGGGGCTGTTTTATTGGCAGGTCATCAGAGGACCTGAGCGGCGGCCTGAGCTACGGGCCGATCGGGACCCTAATGAGGATCAATGAGACGTGACTGAAGGAGCAGCAGGTCCTCCGCACGCAGGAAACCGGCCGTGACGGAGCGCGTGTTCGGAGAGCGGGAAACTATCCGCGACCGTTCAGACGGGAGCGGGAAACTATCCGCGACCGTTCGGAGGAGGAGGGCAGGAAACTAGAGGTGACTGTTCAGTGGGGAACAAGAAACTAATTGTGACTGTTCGGAGGTGAGCGGGGGAAACCTCCGTGACGGTTCAGACGAGAACAAACAGGAAACTGTCTGTGACCATTTAGAAGAGAGCAGGAAACCAGATAGACGAGCGCCAGTCGCTCCGGTAGCCGTACTTTTAGTTTTAATGTGTCCGTATCGCTGTGCGTCTGCGTAGAAGCAACTACTGTAAATAAAGAATACACACCGCCGGTTTAATAAATCAAATGAACGCGATCGGCTCCAAACCCTCGATGAGAAGTTACATCCGTGTCTCTCTGCCTCGCACCACCTCCTCCTCCTCCTCCTCCTCCTCCTCCTCCTCCTCCTCCTCCTCCTCCTCCTCCTCCTCACCTCCGCTCACCTGCTGCCACAGCACCAGAAAAAAACTCCCGTCAAGTGAAGAACTGCACATCCAGCTTTATTCACAAACACACACGCACGCACACACACACACACACACACACACACACACACACACACACACACAACACCATCGCCGTGGCGACGCGTCTCGCCGTACCGCAGGCCCTACCGAGAGACGCCATTAAACCAGAGAGCTAAACCGGCGCTCTGTGATACAGATGCAGGAACACACACACACACACACACACACACAAAACGGCATCAAAAAGCCCGACGAGGCAGAAACACAGGGGTAAGGTAAGTGGCAAGAGGTGTCAGGGAACGACAGTCGGTTCAGAAGACACTAGAAGACGCGTGTGTGTGTGCTTATGGCAGCAGAAATGGCTTAAACACACCCCTGTGAATATGAGGAAGCAGCACAACAAAGAGCCGCCGCCACGCTTTTGATGAGCAGAGGGGTTTGTGTTTTTGTGTGTGGGGGTGTAGGTGTGTGTGTGTGTGTGTTTGTAGATGTGTGTGTGTGTGTTCGTGTGGAGGTGTAGATGTGTGTGTGTGTGTGTGTTTGTAGATGTGTAGGTGTGTGTGTATGTTCGTGTGGAAGTGTAGATGTGTGTGTGAGAGTGTGTGTTTTTGTGGATGTGTGAGTTTAGATGTCTGTGTGTGTGTGTGCGCGCACGTGTGTGTGTGTGTTTGTAGATGTGTAGATGTGTGTGTGTTTGTGTGGAGGTGTAGATGTAGATGTGTGTGTGTGTGTGTTTGTAGATGTGTAGATGTGTGTGTGTGTGTTCGTGTGGAGGTTTAGATGTGTGTGTGTGAAAGTGTGTGTTTTTGTGGATGTGTGAGTTTAGATGTGTGTGTGTGACTGTGTGTGTGTGTGTGTGTGTGTTTGACACAGTCGATACAGTGAAGGGAAGCAGAATCCGTCGCCCTGCTTGTGTGCATGCTTTTATTTTGGAGGGAAAATTAAGGAAGCACATTTTAGTACAGTGTTTGAGGAAAACAATAAACTCAAATAATTATCACTTTTAGAAAAGTTTACGCGTATACAGAGAGCTATTCCAACCTGCAAAACACACACAGATAAACACAAACATTAAATAAAAGCAAAAATATATTTACAATATTTTTTTTTACCCGTTTGAACTTCCAAAGGTTATCAGTTTATTCTTCCAGAAATATTCAATTGAAATAAGTAAATGTCAACATCTCTACCTGCACTCCAGAGCTCTGGTCAAACTGCCTGCTGGGGAGGGGCTCCTTCAGAGGGGCCCTGATGGTGCTGGAGTTGAAGAGATTCAAGTACCACCACCTCCACCACCACCACCACCACCGCCCCTCCTCCTCCTCCTCCTCCTCCTCCTCCTCCTCCTCCTCCTCCACCACAACTTCTCCTTCACCACCACCCCCTCCTCCTCCTCCTCCTCCTCCCTCCTCCTCCTCCTCCTCCTCCTCCTCCTCCTCCACCACTACACCTTCTCCACCACCACCACCACAACCACCACCTTCTTCACCACCACCAACACCTTCACCACCACCACCACTACACCTTCTTCACCACCACCACCACCACCACCGCCCCTCCTCCTCCTCCTCCTCCTCCTCCTCCTCCTCCTCCTCCTCCTCCTCCTCCTCCTCCTCCTCCTCCTCCTCCACTACACCTTCTCCACCACCACTACCACCACATTCTTCACCACCTCCACCACCACCTTCACCTTCACCTCCACCTTCACCTCCACCTCCATCTTCAGCGCCTCCATCACCGGCAGCCTGTGAGATTGGCTGCTGTAATTGGGAGCCACTTTGTAACGCTCACATTCCATCACACTTTATTACGCGCCGTCATCCAGTCTAGGAGCTAATCTTTTATTCTGTTTTCCAATTATTGTAAAGCAGTGGGCTTTTAAATGAGGAGGAGGAGGAGGAGGCGGAGGCGGAGGTGGAGGAGGAGGAGGAGGAGGAGGATAATGGAATTAACTTCCCTCAACTTAGTGCAATTCTCCATGGCACAATGATCAGATCTTCGTGGTTGGGGGAAATGTATGCTAATTTTATGCATCTATCATTAGTTATTACCACTGCGGTAACATACAACACAGTTTTCTCGAACAATTAGACTTAAAAAACGTTGCATTTTAATTAGCCGAGGGAGGCTCGGATGCATATGAAAGACGTCGTAATTGAAAGGCCTGAACTTTTGACACTTCCTGAAGCGCGCGTTTGAAAGCAACGCCGGTTCGTTTTACATCGCGCATCACGCACTTCATGCAGTCTCGAGATTTGTGAGGAATAGGGTCACTTTGTTTAACCGTAGTTTGTTTTTAGTTACTTGTTTAATGTTTAACGATAATTCGTAGAAGTATTAGTATACGGCGTCGTATGTTTTTTATTGGAAGTGCACAAATGGCAGATCAAGGAAGCGGTTAAGTTATAAATAAATGAGTATGAATTAAGATTTTTTTTTTAAAAAAACATTAAAATAAATAATGCGATTGTAACATTTAGGAAAAATATTCAGAAATCATCCAGAAAGCTGCAAAAAAAGACAGCGAAATGAGGAAAGCAATGTATGTATTTATTTTTGATGAATTATTCATTCATTGAATATTCATGTATATGTATTTATATGTATGTATTTGTAAGTATGCACACATAATGTGCTTTTTTCCCCCCTAAACACTGAAATAAAACGTCATTAAAAGAGACCGCAGAGTCAATACTGACTCTCTCTCTCTTTGCTATTGTCCTGCTCCAAAAGGGGACATTTACAGGGGGAGTCGCATGGCGAGGAACAGCTCCATCACTCACGTCCCTAATGAATCTAATGCTCAATAAGCAGCCACCCCTCTGCCACCAGACCCCCCACCCACCACCGCCGCCGCCCCCCCGCCCAGATCCCCGTCCCCGTCCCCGGCCTCACTCATCACTCACCCGGGGCAACCCGTCCCCAAATGGGGCCCCCCGGTCGGCCTGTAATGGCTGTTTGATGACCCTCATAAAAGGGGAGTCAATGTATTGACGGGAGCCCTTTGAGGACAAACCTCATTTGTATGGGGATCAATTCAGACCATTGAGGAAAAGAGAGAGAGAGAGAGGGAGAGGAAGAGAGAGCGAGAAAGAGAGGGGGAGAGAGAGAAACATATTTAGACAGACAGGACGGTGATGTGCTGCCTGATGTCAGTCATTATGAAATGATTGAATTAGCAGGGAAGTCGTCGGTGCGGCGTGACTGTCAGGGTGCATGGATGCTGTGGGGGGGGGGGGTCATTTAAGGGGAGTGGTGTGTGTTGCGTGTGCATGTCGTGGGCGAACATGCATGTGTGTGATTTGCCTTTTTTTTGGGGGGGGGGGGGGGGGGGTATTGTAGGAATTTTCAGCCGTTTGAAAAAATTATTGAAATTGAAATTGAATGAAGATGATGTAATCCATCTGAACTCTCACATTTACTCTTTCAGCCTGTGTAGTACATCTGTACACACACACACACACACACAAAGTTACCACAAGCCACACTCAAACCTGTTCTCCCTGTTAACCAGAGGAACCACCAAACCCTGCTGGTCCTGTATCCCTGGCAGCGGTCCAGATGGCCCGGGCATTACAATAATCTGAAGGGGTGTCTCTGTGAAGACCCCCCGCTGGTCCCTCTTCACCTAATGAGACCCCGTGCCCCGCGACCACTAGACCCCCCCCCCCCCGCCCCCACCCCTCACTTTTGCTCCACCCAGCATCACAGTGGAGGAGGAAGGAGGAGGAGGAGGAGGAGGAGGGGAGGAGTGGGGAGGAGGAGGAGGAGGGGAGGAGGAGGAGGAGGAGGGTGGGGAGGAGGAGGATGAGGAGGAGGAGGAGGGTGGGGAGGAGGAGGAGGAGGAGGCATGTTTGTAAGGCAAACACAAGTTCAGATTATCACTGGCATATAAAGGAGGAGGTGGTGGAGGAGGAGGAGGAGGAGGAGTAGTAGTAGGAGCCCACTAGAGTAGAAAGACAGAGAGAGAGAGAGAGAGGTAAAAATGGAGAACAAATATAAATCGGTAATCCATAGGTTGATGAATGAAACATAAGTTATTAAGTTAATATATAAACAAGTGAATAAATGATTGAATAAACAATAATGAATAAATAATAATAAATAAATCAATAAGTAACACATAATGATAAAAAAAACAGAGAGGTTGGATGGACGTGACGAAGAAGCGAGTCAAGCTGACCCCTAGTTAGTCCGTCTTCTGTCTCCCCCCCCCCCCCCCCCCCCCCCCCCCCCCCCCCCCCAAAGTCCCCAGGAGCAGTAATCCAAACAACGAGGTATCCAAGGAAACCACAACCTCACACTCGCAGGTGAGGGTCTGGGGAGGTGCGGCGAAAGACATCCCAACTGCCAAAAGTAAAGCCAAGTGATGAGAGGGGAGGGGGGGGGGGGGGGGGGGGGGGGGGGGGGGGGGTGTGGGTAGAAAGACGGGAGACAGACAGCGAAGGGGGGGGGGGGGGGGGG
>JAOPHQ010002377.1:50000-63563 GCA_030340625.1 Merluccius polli | reverse complement strand
GCTGCCTCAAGTTGTTGACATAATCAAAGAGTTTGTAACGACAAGATCATCCACTTCCCCACCCACACACACACAAGCAATGATGCGGTGATCAGATGCGCGAGTCGTAATCTTGGCGTGGTACAATGTCTTTGCCGCACCAAAGTAAAGTCATTTTTAGGACGACTTTTATTATATACACCTCGGAAAAAATACCAAGGTCCTGACCTCGGTGACCTCAATGGTGGGTACGGCCCTGCATGTGTTTATTGATATTGTTGGCGAAAGCGGAGCACGCTCCGCTCCCACTGTGCTCAGCATGGTCTCTCTTTGGCTCTGTAACCGCTCGGCTCACAGGGGACTCCTCCGCCGACCTGCTGGCGGAGAAGGCAGGGGGCGTGGGTTTGATCCCCGCTGTTTCTGTCATAGTGCAGAGGAGTGGCGAGTGGTGTTTTCTCCATATGGGGTGGGTGGTGGTGGGTGGGGGGGGGGGGGGTTATTGACTGTCTTTTCATGGCGACGGTGTTCTGGCAACATGGCCCACAGACCACAGCTCAGTGCAACAGGCAGAGCTGGAGAGTACGCATGTGTTATCGCGTGCATTCACGCCTCAACTAAAAGTGAGGAGCGTGAATCAGATTTCACAGCCCTCCATCCGTCGCCTCTCTGACTTAAAGCCCAACACCTCAGCGCGGTGGGTGAGCCGCTCTTTATCGTTAAGTCTGCCTCTTTTGATACATTATTTGCGGGAGACAGATGGCGAAGCCGACGTCGGCCCGATGTTAATGTCCAGGTGTTCCCCCGCGCAGAAAAGCCTTTCAGAATGTCAACAGATGTTCTGGAAACTTTTTATCCATTCATCACCCCCTCCTTGATCTCTCTCTCTCTCTCTCTCTCTCTCTCTCTGTCTCTGTCTGTCTGTCTGGCTCTCTGTCTCTCTCTCTCTCTCTCTCTCTCTCTCCGTCTCTCTCCGTCTCTCTCTCTCTCTCTCTCCGTCTCTCTCTCTCTCTCTCTCTCTCTCTCTCTCTCTCTCTCTCTCTCTCTCTGTCTCTGTCTGTCTGGCTCTCTCTCTCTCTCTCTGTCTCTCTCGCTCTCTCTTTCCTATGTAACAAGTGATCACATTGACGCCAATTCAGGAAGTAGCTGTTGTGTTGGCCAGTTCTCGACATGGTTATACAAAATATAATAGCTTGAGTGTTCATACCTTCATGCACAAGACCCACAAACCTTTAGTCATTGACTGATGTGTCATCCTATACTATTGTGTGTGTGTGTTATGTGTGTGTGTGTGTGTGTGTGTGTGTGTGTGTGTGTGTGTGTGTGTGTGTGTGTGTGTTTAAGTGTGTGGGTGCAAGTGCATGTGTGTTTGTGTGTGTGCATGTTTATGCTTGTGTGTGTGCGCTTGCATGTATGCGTGTGTGTGTGTGTGTGTGTGTGTGTGTTTAAGTGTGTGGGTGCAAGTGCATATTTGTGTGCCATTGTGTTTCATCTGTGGTCACCTACTATCCACTCTGCTAGTGACAAGTGTGCTGACGTCAACAGATTGCTAGGGGGAATGTGTCAGAGACCAGAGATGAGCCGATCTTCTGCCCACTGCTATGACCGCGTGTAGGGGGGCTCACGGGGTGAAGGCATTTTGTGGTCGTGTGTTGCGGGCTCGGCTTCCAACGACACACACACACACACACACACACACACACACTTACAATGCATGCACAAATTGTCCCGTGCTGTCACTTCGGATGGCCAAATAAACATGATATACCGAGGGCCCTGAGCCAAGACCTTATGCTTATCTGATCCGCATGGGTAAGTATTTTAACCGGCTGCCTATTCAGCAAGCTTGTGTGTGTGTGTGTATGTGTGTGTGTGTGTGTTGATTGGCTTCCATCCAATCTAATAGGCCAGACTGCTGCCCCATTTGCCCCCCCAGGCGGTTAAGGACAAGAGCCCTGCTGGCTTGGTTTGATTTCCCCAAAAAAGCCTGAATTTAAGGGGGGGGGGGGGGGGGGGGGGGGGGGCGGGGTGGCGCATTTAACCTTTGGGAGACTGATAGCCCGGCCGCGATCCCATTGATTTGTTGTTATTGGGTAATTGGGTCCGATGTTTGAAAATGTGCGTCTTGATTAGCCAAACTAAGGTCCTTTGGTTGACCGTCATCTAATAAAGAACTGCTGTTGTTTACTGCTCCTAAGATGACCCCTGGCGCTGAGCAAACATTTTAGCCCACCTTGTGTTTGCCTTAGTTGATATACTTTGGATGTTATTTCTGCTGAATTAAAGCCCGTCCTACAGGTAATTTCATTGACCTCTGCAATGGAGAAGTGTTAATATCGGTTTTAAAATATGGATTTAAAGCTGTTTGGGATAGCCTATTTGGAAAGTGACCATTACATTTATGATGCAAAACGTTTTAGCGTCTTCGCAGCATCCATTCTCAGACTCAGAAGACACTTCATCTGGCTATGATCTGAATTATCTCTTGAAGCACACTCTGTTTGCATACTCCGTTAGGGCTTGCATTTTCCTCAGAACAGACAGAGTAGTTATGGTAATTGAGTGCCTGAACACCATGACAAACAAGATGGTTGGTTTCTTTGTAGTCTTGTTTCCTTTTTTGCGTTGCGAGATTTTCCTGTAAGATATCACCCATATGGTTCTGTCTCACTCTCACCTCCTCTCAATGTGAGACGTGTGAGATAGAGTTGCACACTGCAGCTTTGATCGTAGTTTTAGCATAGCGCTGCATACAAAAATACCGAAGGGCAACTTTTGTTAAATAGTGTTGTGGCTGTAGTAGCCGCAACGCTATCCTCTGCCGCTCCTCAAGGTCGCGTGTCTTTGACCCCGCAGGTCCTCTCCTACACTTTTATTATCTTTTAACTTTGTTTTCAACTGCAGTTAGCGGCTGCCGGGCCGGGGCAGAGCGGGAGAGCGGGAGCTGTCAGGGAAACTCGGTGCAGATATAATGCTATTTAAATGCTAATGTGTTAAGAGGAGCAAAACGACCTTTATTCACACTCGCAAGCGCAACAAGAGCGCGAAACAAGAGGGCCGCTTAATAAATGAGCCCTCTTCCTCCAGCTCCGGCTCCTTTTCGTCCTCCTCCTCCACCCCCTCTCTCTCCAGCGTGTCAAATCTAAGGGTGTGTTCATAACTGGCGGGGCACAGAGGAGTTTGATAATATTGGGGCTTTTGGTATGGGTCCAGATGTTAAGTCCGCCACAATTGGTGGGGGACGGATAGTGCCAAGTCTTAAATCCGCTATTATTGGCTTGTGTCTAAAGAGGGAGTTTGCAGTCCAACAAGTCTCTGTACAAGGTCTAAAGACTTTTGGACATAATATTGAACAACCTCATCTCTTAGTCAGCGCAGAGTCCGACTATCGTTTTTTATTTAGGGTTTCATTGGGGGCGACGGCGGCTCAGGAGGCAGAGCGGGTTTTCTGGCGACCGGAAGGTTGCTGGTTCGATCCCCCAGGTAATTTTTGAAGTGTCTTTGAGCAAGAAACCTAACCCTATCTGCTCCCAACGAGCTGGCTGGTGCCTTGTATGGCTGACACCGCCGTCGGTATATAAATGGGTGTGTGAATGTGAGGCAAAAATTGTATAGCGCTTTGAGGGGCCGCTGGTCTGAGAAGCGCTATATAAATAGTCTGTTTACCATATCATACCTATCATTTTTACTGATTGTTCATATGATGTGGCGCCCTGATGCTATAATACTATTATAAAAAGCTAGCTTTGTGCCTGTCCACAGATAGCAGGAACATGCTGCATTTGGCGGACGCAATCTCTCTTACTAAGAGACCAGCGATTGCTTTCCTGCCATTTGCCTGACAGTAATACTCAATCGTCTCAAAGTGATGCAGAATTTGCTTTTTGAAGAGCTGTGCTCCTGTGCGTTTGTTTTGTTTTCGTCCTCGCACTCAAGACAGCCTAAATGTGTGGCTTAAGAGAGTGGCTGTCTGAGACTCACCTGCTTTAGCCTAGCCAGTGCTCTGTGTTTTACCATGCTTTACATATTTGTGTTCGCTTTCTGGTCATTGATGCTCTGCAGAAGCTTTCCTCACACCCGTCCTCTTCTTGTATTCTCGCTCAGAACAGACATGAGAGTAGTTTTTGGTAATCGAGTGCCTTGGAAACCAACGATAAACAAGATGGCAGTTGAAGGATGACGATAAGTTTCTCGGTGGTTTGCTTCTTTTTTTTTAAAATCTGATTTGCTACTGATTCGTTTATTTGTTGAGTTGTGAGATTTTCTTGTAAGATATCACTCATTTATCACTTCCTTAAAATGTGAAATGTATGAGATATAGTTGCACACTGTAGCTTTGATCATAGATAAGCATGAAAATACACACCTTTAATAAGATGTGATTCATTTTGCATCCAGCCGCGGAGCAGACAAAGCCGCGTGACGCTTCTCAATACAAAATAATGGCAACAAACAAAAAGCCACGTGTCTGTCCTCTGCTGATGGAGATGACAGCAGAACAAGGGATGCTCAGCCTGACTGTGCCTCAGGGGTGGAAATTAAACCCCCTGTTAGAAATGTTTCAGTCCATTGTACGCGGTGAGTGTTCACGCAGAGTACGACTACGTTTTATTTCGTCATTATGTAGTGCCATTGTTCTTAGTCCCAAGCCACCAACTATTTGATGGCATTAAGCCTCCATGAATTGCCTTTAGAATATTAATAATACCATTCAATAGTTTCCCTTTGCTCACACAAATACTTGCGCGTGTCGCGCATAATCAAAAATCGATTCAAAAGTTTCTCATAATTTTGTATTGAACCTCATACAACATAGTTAGCTCCACAGAAAGGAGGCCTCTACTGTATAAAGCAGGAGCGTGAATGGTTTTTGATGTCCAACTCATCATTAGTTTCATTTGTCTGTTTAAAGTGGTTCCAGCGTTACTTTACTAGAAACATTGCAAATCGTTTCCTAATTTGTGATGTATGGATAGATAACATGTTGCTTGCCTCCTGTGCAGCAGTGTACTATATGATAAATGTATCCCTAAAAAAAAATCAATTGTACTTAATGTCATTGCCTGGCGAGCCGGTCTGGAGGGAGAGGTTGTGGTTGAGGTAGTGGGCCTGAGGATGTAGCAGCTCAAGGTACAACATTGCTGCTAAGCCTTTTCAGTATAATATGTATATTTTGTGTGAAAAAAAAATGAAACAAATTGACATTTAATATAGGAGGGGTGGGTAACACATGTCGACAGTGGGTCATTGTTATTGTACCACATGTAATTGCTTGCAGCGCAGCATAGACTTGACAACAGGATCCCTCTTTCACAATGCCTTGGTTTGTATTTACTGCCAATACAATGGGGGGGTATGCAATGGACTACACAATTATTGTGTGTCTGAAGCATATTATAAAATGGTGATGACATGAGATAACTGCATAACAAATAATAGTGAATATCCATGACACTATAATGATGATCTAATGCGTAATGATTATAGGCATACCAACACTTCAGAGGAATTTGTAGATGGTTAAAATGGACAAGTTTTGTCAAGGGCCTTATCTGGATTGGCACTGACTTCTTCAATTAACTGCGTTGCGTTCGCTGTAATATTTTAGTGCGAACGATGATCCAAAGCCCCAAAATAGAAGTTGGTGTATCCTAAGCATCATCATGACAACACAGATTCAAGGCTTTCCCATAATAAGACATTTTGGTCTTTCTCAATAGGCGCACATGAGCTCACACATTGGAGTTATCAGGAGTTTCACAATAAGGGTTCAATGATCAGGCCATTTTTGCCCAATAAAACCACCGGCCAAAGCCTCATTCATATTCACACATATTAAACCCAAGACTGTTTATTTGTTTATTGCAGTTTATTTTTCTCGTCCACACTCTGCTTTGCCTTTCTTGCCACTCACACCTCATAAAACCTCTCCTTCACTTCATGGGGTTACAGTTGGCTGAGAGTCTAAGAGTTTATGAGGCATGTGTTCGGGAGCCGAGGGAGAAGTGTAAACTCGCGCTATTTTGGTTCGCTTGTTTGTTTCTTCTTCTTTTACACCATTGCACATGGCAGGGTGCAGATAAGTATGAAATATGGCCCTGGCAATGGCTTGGCACATTTCGCACCAGGAAATGATGCAGTATGACCTAACAATAAAGGTTAGGTGAAAGCTGTTGGTGTTGTTATTATTATTATATGTGATGTTATATTATTATTATTATTATTATTATTATTATTATTATTATTATTATTATTATTATTATTATTATTATTATTATTATTATTCGAATTAGTTATATTATGTATTAGTTGGAGTATTCAAATGGGTGATGAATTCATAGTAAAAGTAGAGAAATATCATTAACATATCAACACAGGTCATAGCATATCAGAGAAAGATGCCTTAATCTGTCCAATACAATCTGCACAATGTCAACATAATTGTATGGTATATTGATGCAGTGGTATTCTCCATAGTGATGCATGATGATCCCATCAAAAGTTTGCTCATTGTAAGGTGGGGACAAGTTTATCATTCATCGCCATGGCATCCTTGCTATGTCCCATCTAGACTATTGACATTGTCCTCATCCCAGAGCCATTTCAAAGGGAGGGCATCACAATTTACCCAGGAAACACTGGGAGGCGGAGCAGTAGGAAGGGGCAAAACTCTCCTGATTGAGTCAAATACATTTGAATGGAAGGGCCTGGACGTCTGCCCTTGATGACCTATCAGCGACGAATTGGGTTTTAATCTACGGGTACGTGCCCGAGAAGGCAGAGGAGGGAGTTTGTGTGTGTGTGTATGTGTGCATGCGCCTGTGTGTGTGTGTGTGTGTGTGTGTGTGTGTGGTGTGGGGGTTATGCATTTTGCCTACGCCTCCCAAGGACGTCTGTCCAGCCGTGCGCCTCAAAGCGCTCTCTTCGGGGCTTTGACGGATGATACAAGTGCCTCAGAGTGATAGGCTATTATTTCACTTTGCATTGGATAAATGGCAATGCAGGCTCCTACCTGTCTCCTCCTCCGACTCCCACACTCTCTCTCTCTCTCTCTCTCTCTCTCTCTCTCTCTCTCTCTTCTCAATTCTTTTTATTTTCCTTCCCCCCCCCCCCCCTCTCTTTGGTGGAGTTAGGAAGGTTGACATTGTGCTGATGTAGCAGTTTGTACCTTTTGAGTTGTCCTACTCTGTGTAGTTTGGTGGAAAGTGAGGAGAACAATAATGCATGGATAATCACCAACCTGTCTGGGAAGGAACATTTCATTTGGTGTTTTTGCTGAGAATCAGTGACCATGAAAGGCATCTATTTATAGAAGAACAACTTCCTAGGATTTTTCTATTAGTTATTATTTAATGTGTTCTCTTCTCTCCTTCTCGACCCAACAGACCAGCAGTATTCATGGTCGCCCTCGCAGCACTTCGATGAGGACACCTACCCCACTCCTCCCAGGAACATGAAGGGACTCTCTGGCGGCCGCCCGGCCCAGCTGCAGCTCACCTCCCCAACCTCGGCCCACACGTGCGGCCTGGCTGACTGCGAGCACTCCCTGGACCATCACCTCCACCATGGGGAGTCCCGGTCGCCCTCCTACCTCCTCAGCCCCACGGAGAGCTGCCCTCTGGACGGCCACCACCGCTGCTCCCCGAGGAGCTCCATCCACTCGGAGTGCATGGGGATGCCCGTGTCCATGTCGGCCACCGACCACTCCCTCTCCAGCAGCACCTTCCCTCGCATGCACTACGGCAGCGCCACCCGGGACGCCGGCGGCGCCAACAGGGAGTCCCGGGACGAGAGCGGCGGAGGCGGCGGCGGCGGTGGTGGTGGCGGTTGTGGAGGTGGAGGCGGTGGAGGCGGTGGAGGCGGTGGTGGCGGCGGTGGCGGCGGCGGCGGCGGCGGCGGCTTGTCCTCGCACGGCGGTAGCGGCAAATCCAACCGCATCCCGGCCAACCTGCTGGACCAGTTTGAGAAGCAGATGCCGATGCACCGCGACGGCTTCCACACACTGCAGTACCAGCGCACCACCACCACCACCACCACCACCGAGCCGCGTAACGAGAGCCCCGGCCGGATACGCCACCTGGTCCACTCGGTGCAGCGGCTCTTCACCAAGTCCCACTCCCTGGAGGGCTCGTCCAAGATGAACGGCACCAAGGGCGACTCACACCGGGACGGCTCGCACCACCAACACCACCACCACCAGCAGCAGCAGCAACACGGCCACCACAAACACAGCAAGCGCAGCAAGAGCAAAGAGCGCAAGGCCGGCGATGGTGGCGGCGGCGGTGGCGGTGGCGGCGGCGGCGGCGGCGGCAGCGGCAAGCAGCGCTCGGGCGGCTGGTGGAGCTCGGACGACAACCTGGACAGCGACAGCACGTACCGGACGCCCAGCGTCATGTCGCGCCACCCCCTGGAGCACCTGAGCCACTGCTACCCCCTGGACGCCATGCAGGCACACCTGGCCGGAGACCTGTCGCTCAAGACCTCCAAGAGCAACAACGACGTCAAGTGCTCGGCGTGCGAGAGCGTCGCCATGGCGCCCGAGGGGAAGTTCATGAAGCGGAGCTCCTGGTCCACGCTGACCGTCAGCCAGGCCAAGGAGGCCTACAGGAAGTCCTCGCTCAACCTGGAGAAGCCCATGACGCCCGCAGACCTCAAGCCGAACATCCGGCCCTGCCACTACCTACAGGTGAGTCACCTCGCGTTCACGTCACCCGTCCTCATCGGAGCAATAACACTAAATACATGTCAGACTCACAGCGAGGGGAAGGTTTTCAATTCACACTTATCGGTTTTCAATGTACACTTGTACCCCATTAGCCCCCTAGACTCATCGCACACTAAAACTAAACACACTAAAGCACACGTAACGCGATCAAATTCGGTAGTGCAACTAACACTAGAGCACACTAAACGCGATCAAATACAGTACTGCATTGCACATTTAATGAACTACCACATTTAATGCACTGGTAGTCTGTATGTATGTAATGTAGGATGACAAGTCTCACATTTTTTTGTGCGATGTATTCACATGTGTCCCATGCCGTTCCTTATCTCTCCAACCAGACTCAACAACAGACCCCCCCCCCCCCCCCCCATGCTCTCCACCCACTTCTCCTGCCCACATGCTTTTTTTTTGCACAGTGAAAGAGGAGAAGCCCAAAACTAGATGCAGTATTACAAACTCAATTTGGAGAAGTGAGTTACACACAATAATAACTGTGAACGCATAGCGGCAATGCCAAAAAAACAACAACAATTAGTTGTCATAGAAATATGTGGCAGTAGACCCTGCGACACGCCACCTGTGGCTTTGTTGGGCTCACAGGGACACACAGGACACAGATGTTGTACACCAGTTTATTGGAGAGTTGGCAGAACGTTAAACAGCCAGAGCAGATGTTTAACGCTGACATGTCCGAGCTCTCTCTCTCTTTCTCTCTCTCTCTCTCTCTCTCATGTGTGTGTGTGTGTGTGGCGATAGCTGATTTAGCCTGTGTGCACCGGTGTGCAGCCTCACCCAACCCTGTGGAAGCTCATCAGTTTTGGGCCAGGTGCGGCTGCTTATACAGTACCAGCTATCAAGCACACACACACACACACTCCGCAAAAAAAAGGAACGGAATTGGGTGCTGTTTGGAGAGGAAGAAAAATGTATCGGTACCACATCGATTGGTACATCCTTTTGGATCAATCTCCCCACTACATATCACGACAGAAATGGATTGATGTATCAATACGTTTTAATTAGATACTAAAAAAAGCAGTCAATGCGACGTCAATGAAGTCAGCACAGTGACAAACGTCAATGCTAATACTTGACCCCATGCGCTCCTGGGGTCGGTTATGGACGTTGCCGCGCAAACGTCATCAAGGGCCAGTTCCTCATCCAAACTGGACTGCTGATGGAGCGGTGAGGTAGTCGCTCATGTGTGCTGGAAGTATTCATCACAGCGCGGGCCTGTCATATGGTCTAGTGTGTGGGGCGGCACACAACACAAGGTTAGCTGGTAGAGCGCGGGGGGGGGGGGGGAATCAATGAACTCCATCAATGGCTGGCAATGATCAGGGTCTTAAAAGGCAGCACTTATCTCGGCTCCGTGATTGGCTCTTGGAGAAAGAGTAACGCGGCATCATAAAAATGAACTGCGAGCGCGGGAGGTAGCGAGAGAGAGAAGGGGCGGGGGGGGGGGGGGGGGGGGGGGGGGGGAGGCTGTAAAGCAGAAAGCACCGCATCGCTCTCGGATGGCGTGGTAAAGCGCGGGGGGGAGGGGGGGGGGGGGCGATGCGACGGCCAAAAAAAGAGACGATTTCTGCCGCCGCTGATGTTGACAGTATACGTCCGCTGTGGGGTTTCAAGGGTCTCTCGGTGAGGCGGGAGGCAGGGAGGGTTCAAGTGCACATTCACAATCACCACTGAGACTTATTGTGAACTTGTGACGGATCACTGTGGCAACTTTCTCCCCCTTTTTTCTTCCAATCCCACTAAGTGCTCTAATCTCAAGACGAGGGGTAGACAAATGTAGTCGCCAACATACCCCCCCCCCCCCCTCCTCCCCCTCTGGCCCGCCCCGCCCCGCTGTGCTGCGCTGTGCTGTGCTGTGCTGTTTGGACATTCAGCTGCAGTCAGTAGTGGCAATAACCAAAAAAAATAAAACCGCGGCGCCATAAACACAGCTAAAAATAGCCTGCCCCTCCCTCACCCTGCCTCCTGCCGCAGGGCTATGTTTAGCTCCGGTCTTATCAATCCAATCGCTGCACGGTGACACATCAGACCCCTCAGCCACACCGTCCCGCTTCCCCATCCATCCATTTTCCCCTCTGGGATCGATTCTCTCTCTCTCTCTCTCTCTCTCTCTCTCTCTGTCTCTCTCTCTCCCCATCCATCTCTCTCTCTCTCTCTCTCTCTCTCTCTCTCTCTCTCTCTCTTTCTCTCTCTCTCTCTGTCCCCATCTCTCTCTCTCTCTCTCTCCCCCCTTATGTCTCTCAGAAGACAGCTTGATGGAGAGAGGCGGGGTGCCAGAAAGTTGGAGGTGGCACTAAGGTTTACACACTCGCTCCGGGGAGGTTGGGCGACGGCTATTTGCTTTTTGTGGATCTTCTGGATTTCTTTTTCCTTTTCTTTTTCTTTTCTTTTCATTTCTTGTTTTCGTTTAAATCGGCTACGGCCCGGACTCATCCATCAGAAGAGCCAGGGAGAAGTGCACCATTTGTGGTCGTTTTAGTTTAGCCGGTGTGTGTGTTTGTGTGTGTGTGTGTGTGTGTGTGTGTGTGTGTGCGTGTGCGCGCATGTGTGCGTATGTGTGTGTGTGTGTGTGTGTGTGTGGAGGAGGGGGGGTGGGGTCTCCAGATGGTTTGATGACGCACATGTCACCTTGTTTGCATCCTTGGATTCAACAACAGAGCGCCATGAGACTCGGCCATCACTCTCATGTCCCTGCATGTCTATCTTAGTCACTGTATGAATTAGCCCCAATTAACCCATTACACACACATGCGCACACACACGCACGCACGCACACACACACACACACACACACACACACACACACACTGCATCCAAGCACCCATGCATACACATGGCAAGCCATCCCCATAATGAATAGCGCTAATGTTCATTAAATTCTCTCTGGAGTTATTATGACATTTTTAGGACATTTTTATGAAAAGGAAATAATGTATCATAGTTTTTACACCATTAGAGGCAGCAGAAATAGACACGCTAATCATAACTTTTGAATGGCTACAAAAGCTTAGGAGCGTATGCATGGCTTAAATGTGGAACTGTAAAGTTTTGTGAAGTCATGTTAAAAAATTGTAAAATTACAAGAAGGTTGTCTGGTTGGCTTAAATGTCACTTTTTACATTTCAAGGGAAATACCAGTCTGGGTGATCAAACCATCGTAACTGTCTCGCCTGGCTTCACTAAAACATCTGTTTGCAATATAATTGGTCAAAATCACTTTGCCGATTCTGCCTAAGAGCATTTTGCGTCAACGCGCCTGCCACGAATGTAACCAATCAATTTAGCACTTTGGTCTCTGTGAAGAGACATGTTGTAAAGTACTTGGATATTCACTGTTATGTTGTCCCCAAAACTTCGTACTGAACGACGAAAATTGTTTCCAAAAGAAGAAAGTGCGATATTGCCACTGTTTATATCCGTGGCAGGCGCGCTTGCGAAAAATGCTCCTTGGCCATATCGCTACAAGGAAGTCATTTTGGCAAATGATATTGGTAACAGATGATTTAGTGAAGCCAGGAGGAGGCAGTTACGATGGTTTGACCACCCAGACCGGTGTTGTCTTTTAAGGTCATTTTTTAACAATATACATGTTGTACCTGATATAAGGTGATCGCTACATAGCTGAAAGCTATTGTTAGCTCTGGGTCTTCTTGGTTTTGTTCTGCTCACTC
This sequence comes from Merluccius polli, assembly GCA_030340625.1. Taxonomy (NCBI): domain Eukaryota; kingdom Metazoa; phylum Chordata; class Actinopteri; order Gadiformes; family Merlucciidae; genus Merluccius; species Merluccius polli. The sequence goes on along the minus strand of JAOPHQ010002377.1, from coordinate 51,170 downwards.
ACAGTGACCCACTGCTTACGCCTTCGGGGAGCCTTCAGGATTGATCAGATGTTTCCTTTTACCTGCCCCCTCCATTACACAACCTGGGGCACAGCCGCTACCCATAAGAATGGTGCTGCTAAACATACTTTTTCCTGCCACAGTGGCAGTATTGTATTTGGTCCTTTTGCTGGGGCCCTCCGACACAGGACACAGGTTGAGGTTGCGTTGAGGATGGAGCTGGCGGGGGCTGGCTGGATAGGCTCGGAGGAGGCCTGACAGCTGGGCCGTGGAGGCAGCTCCTCGGGGGGGGCCTGCAACAGCCCTCGGTAGGTCCCCCCCTCCTCCACCGGGGCGACGACGCACGATCCCCATCTCCTCCTGGAGCATGAGGCCTTGGACTGCTGTGCTGGCTGGCAGAGGTGCGGCTGGACCTGCGGCTGCTCCAGGCTGGATCCCCGCTCCTCCGCTGGCCGTCGATGCCATTGAGAAGGGCTGGTGCCGGGAGGTGGCTGTCCATAGACGTCGCTGCCGGTGTCTCCAGCGCATGTCTGGGCAGCCCTTCCATGTCCCTTTTTGGACGGAGAAGCCCCGCGTCGGACCCCAGTGTGCCAGTCTTCCCTGCCACACGCCACCTAAGCGGCTTTTGCTGGGGCCCTCCGACACAGAGAGAGAGGCGGAGGGGCTGTAAACCAGCTATCAACAACACACACCCATACTCTCCACATCTTTACCTATGTTAGTTTGTCACAGATGAAGGAGGCGACTGGCAAAGATATACATCACATGGAGCCTCACCGCTTAGTGGCCGCTTGCTTTACCTCTTCCTCTCTCTGTTTCTCTGTCTATCTCTCTTTCTCTCTCACTCACTAACTCACACATGCACACACACACACACACACACACACACATACATTTTCTCACAGTTTGCACTCCCTCCCTCCCCTTGCCTGGTGATAATACACCTGAGATCACAGGATGAGTAAAGACACCTGGATTGTCGCGGCAGCTGCTATGTTCTCACCTGCTTGTGTCATTTGTGTGTGTGTGTGTGTGTGTGTGTGTGTGTGTGTTTACCCTTCTGCTTATCGTTGCTCCCTGTGCAAATGTAACTGTTAGAATTTGTTATTCACCCTTTTTTTTGTTTTACCTCTCACGCCCCCTGATTCTGTCCATACCCCCTCCCCCTCT
>JAOPHQ010002377.1:0-45000 GCA_030340625.1 Merluccius polli | reverse complement strand
CAACACCAACACCATTGATTTCAGATGGAAATAAGGGGACAGCGAGTGGCTAGGAGGGGTAGTTCTAAATTCCTATGCAAGTCATACTCACCGACTGACAATGCAAATATGTTCACTCTTTCTGTATTTCTGCCCAACGGATACCTTCCTTTTCATTCTTCCATTGTACATTATGTTAATATTGAGAATATGAATATTCACTTGTCATTTAGTATTTGTCATTAGGCCCTTGTTCCTTTGCTCCATTAGGGCAGATCTCTTGAGTCTGTACGTGTGTCTGTCTCTGTCTGTGTGTGTACGTGTGTCTGTGTGTGCACATGTGTCGACTAGTAATGAAGGGGAAACGTGTGTACTACTTTTTAAAGGGTCTGTAGTAACGGTGGTCTGTGTGTGTGTGTGTGTGTGTGTGTGTGTGTGTGTGTGTGTGTGTGTGTGTGTGTGTGTGTGCACTGCAGGCATTTGTGCGTGCGTGTGTGTGTGTGAGGCCTTACACCCTCAGTGCTACTGTTGTTGTCCATAATAATTGAACTTCTGTGGTACTGTTTAACCGAGGCAAAATTGAACAGGGGGAAAGTAATGTCAGGAAGCGATAGCAAGCACGGAACAAGTCGTTGCGGTGTGTGTAATGAGCATGTGATATTGAAATGAGTCTGTGAAGCGGTGTCATTTGTTTATTGCACGCATTAAGCTGGCAGACTTTAATAGGCTACACAGCCTCCCACCTTGGCAATATAGAGCGCCTCTCTCTTAGCATCACTCCCTCTAGGCAGTAGGTTGGTGTTGTTCTGTAATAGCGTCCAGGACACCACAGTGCATCGGTCGCACTGAGGGTCATGCGTTTCACAACATGGGAAGATGACTCAAAGATTATTTCAATGCATACAGTGCACCGCATTGGCGATTTCCCATTGGACAAACGCAAAATAATGTTTTTGAATTTCCAAAATAGAGTTGAATCCAATACGAAGCAAGCGAAAAAATACATTCCCGCTACATTTGCGCTCTGTGTGCTTTGCTCCGTTAAAACAATATGATCATTATTTTTTTTATTGGGTCACGCTATAAAAAACGAAATTCATGCTCTGTGTGGTTTGGACTTTGGTCATGCTGGTCAAAATGAATGTCCGCATGGAATTGAGCAGCCTGGTTCAAAACGGGAGCCAGGGGACGATGAGGTGCATCCCCCAAGCCGATGCTCTGCACAGCCACCGCCAAGTGGGACATAACCCTTCATAAGCCCCCCGCAAGTCATATTTAGTAGCGCTCTGATGCAGCGTCAACCCAGCAGTAATTATTTGTTGTGGGGAACGCTCCATGCATCTTAATGAAAGCCCAGGGAGTTGGAGCTAAAGCAAAGGTGAAGCCTTTTTTCCTTGTCCTTGTTGACCACAGCGTTAAAGCAGAGCTGCGACACCTTTTATATATACGCAATTTGTCGGTTTTAAAATCACTGTCAGGTAACGTTCTGCATTTGAAGCTAGTTTTACAAGCTTCCACAACATGAATGTGATGCAGGGGAGCAGAGAGGGTGACTGGACAGCTCAAATCCAGGTTGATCACCCACTGATCTCCGGTCATCTTCCGCCTATAAAGAGTAATGGACAGGAATAGAGTCGGTTCGCGGCCGCAGTGAAGTGAAGGCTCCATATACAGTACAATGTGGCTTTAGCCCCGGTACCGCAGTATGTGGGGGACAACAGTAACAGTACTTTGGAGTCTGCAGTGCATGTATTTAGCATGTATTTAGTCAGGTTTCAGTTGTAATCCAACCTAGCTCATCAGGAGGATCTATATGTACTCGGGTTGAAACCAAAATCCCACGCCTTGTGCGGTTTGGTTTTGTGATAGCAACCAAACCACCATGAAGGTGAACATGACGTGACATCATGTGAAGTGACACTCATTCAATCCAATCAGAAATAACAATTTTGTTCCCCTTTCCCCGTTTTTTTTTTTTTTTTTTTAATTTTTTGACTCAAAAACCACCGCGTCGGATCTGAACCCTGTCCTCTAAATACCTCCAATCTCCTTTCCTCTCCCCCGACCCCGCACCCTCTTGTCCCAGGTGCCCCAGGATGAGTGGGGGGGCTACCCGGGTGGGGGTAAGGACGACGAGATCCCCTGCCGGCGGATGCGGAGCAGCAGCTACGTCAAAGCCATGGGAGACGAGGAGAGCGGGGAGTCGGACTCCAGCCCCAAGACCTCGCCCCAGAAGGCGGTGCGACCCAACGCCCTGGTCAAGACCGCCCTCAGGCCCCGGGAGCTGCTGGACTCCCAGAGGTGGGGCCGCACGTGCATGTGTCCACACACACACACACACACACACACACACACACGACACATGACACATACATACACACAAGGGATGTAACGGTTCCCGCCAAAAACATGCATGGTTCGGGACGGATTGAATTTAGCACATTTTGGACTGACAGCCATTTCGTTCTTATAAACAGTGATACTTTATATGAGCATGATTTTATTAGACTTTATTATATACACAGCCAGTCAGAATGACGACCATCGATAACATCTGATTGCGGCACTGAGCGATCACTGGTCCGTAGAGAACATAAAGTTAGAGACTGCAGTAAAGTTGGCAAATAGCCAATATAAAAACCAACTTTACTGTGGTGATGTAGAGAGAATGGCGAGCGGAGAGAGCGAGCAATTGTGAGATACCACCAGCGTCATTTAGGTCTGGGAACATGTCGATTCCTCGTGGACAAATGCGATGGCAAAGCAAAGCCATCGATAAATCAGCGACCGTCCCCCGAAGCGCATTACATGTTGAACCGTTTATGGCGGCACCATCCAAATGTAAGCCAGTGCGAGGGGACACATGACATAAACACATGACATACACATACACACACACAGGATATACACACATGACGTACACACACACACACACATACACATGGATGCATGAAGTGCAATAAAGTGTTTATTAGCATATAAGTCAAACTGCCCAAGTACCAGTATGGCTTTTATAATATTGTCAGGTTTTTACAGAAACGTAGTCAATGCTATTTTATTGTTAACTCAATTTCTATCAGAGAAATTAAAGAATAACACTCCTGCATCATTGCAGGAGTGTTATTGGCCAATGGCCATTATACAGTCTACTTATATGCAGTACAGTGTACTACAGCAGAGGGGTATCACCATGACGCACCATGTAATAAAGTGCATCATTTCCCGTAGCTGACATTATTGGATACATTAATAATAAAATGAGTGTTGCATACTTTGTACTGTATATCCCACCTCCTGTCATGTAAAGTCAGCAAGGCCAAATAGATTCATAAATGATACAAGGAGGCAGAAACCACAGAGCCGTGTCAATTCACCCCTACTGTTATTGTTTCATGTCTAGACAGTTTTGTTTGTGTGCTCTCTTGTTAATGTGCTGTGTATTTCTTTCACAATGTATTTCCTGTGGTCCACTACCCCCTACACGCTCAATGACATCATCTCACATCATTCACTTCCTGGTCAACATGGTCCACCTGAACAGGAAGGTGGGCTGAAAATGTTGCTGCTGATCGATGGAGACAATTTTATTTCTTTACATGTATTTTTTACATAACTAACTTTTTATTCATGTCAATGCAGTTTTATCTATCGCTATTAAGCGTGGCTTTCATATTATAGTGCTAACTGTACAAGTGTTGCTTATCATTTTTATTTTTTATTTATGATTGTGGGATAATTTAATTCTCACTATTTGTTAAAGCATTACATAACTTTCCAAAAGCGTTAGACTGTGCACTGGGCACATTTTTCCCAAGTCATTGTTAAGAGGTCGGCCATTGTGAAGAAGCAAATTCACTTTCAGTCTCCCTCAAAGGGTTGGTGTTCCTTTTTGTGCACGGCAGACTGGGAAAACAGTAATTACAGCAGCGTTTCTGTGGAGCCTTTAATTAATATGGCAATTTTTCCCACACACAAAACCCTCCTACACCTGCTCCTTTGAAACCCCTTGTGTTTCCTTTAATCTGTGTTCTGCCACCTCAACCTTTTACAGCACATTTGGGGTTAAAACTCAACATGGAGGTCTTCACCTAATGGAGGCCCGTGACCCCACAGATGAAAGGCTGATAGGCTAATGTGGGGACTGTATTAGAGATATGTAGAAAGCATCGTGTTGATTTATTTTCTTTTATTTCTGATAAACTTCCAGACTGGGGTCCTGAAAATACGAGGGGTCTACTTCGGGCTGAAAACTCTTTTCCAGAGTGGTCGTTTGTTATTGGCTGTATACCCTCGCTCGAGCAAGTGCGACGTACATTTTGACGTTTGACAACGCCCCTCACAACTGCTCTTACGACCGATGTGTCAGTTCTTTGTAAAACCATCAACCATCAACTCTTTTCTCACCTCAGACCGCATTTTTTGAATCTCCTGAGTAGAAGTTCTCCTGCTCAAAAGGAGGGGTTTAAACCTCTCCCTGTGTCACTCTGTCAGTCTGTCTCTCCAGCTGTTAACATATCTCTCTCTCTCTCTCTCTCTCTCTCTCTCTCTCGCTCTCCCTCTCTTTCTGCCCTCTCTCAGAGTCTGCTCTTCCAGGGACAATATCCACAATTCAATCAGTGAAAGCACAGCAGCAATAACCATAGAATCCTCTTATACAAACCACACTGTGCACCTACCTTCCACAATCACATACGCACACGCACACACACACACACACACACACACACACACACACACACACACACAGACGGGCATAGACACACAAGTGACGCTGCCAGTGCAGCATACTGTGACTGTCGGCGCAGGACCCCTAATCGCTCTGGCCGGCTTCATCTTTGTGGGTTGTACTCGCTTCCTTTGTATTTCATAAAAAATGTATACAAATGTGCGGATTAGGAGGCGAAAGGTTAATATTTTTTATTGTGTTCCTGTGAAAATCCGTGTTTGAATGCGGTATGAATGGCTTGCAAATGGCAAGTGATTCATGTGAGCGCCACAGTAGGCACAGGCCTATCAGTAGCAGTTATAGTACTCACAGGCCACTCTGAATAATGGCTCCCGCCACGGCGAGGCCCGGGGTCTTCTGGCCACTGCAGAATGCAGGATATTGACCGGCGGCAATCACTCTGTGTGGGCCTGACTTTGAGCACGTCCACCGCTACCGCAAACAGACAGTAGAGACCACAGCACTGCGGGGGTTGGTCCCATTCAGGAGAAACAGCAGGGGGTCCCTTCCAGGAATCCTAACCGTTGGGGAAATGTGAAATGTCATGCCGTTCCTCATAGTTGGCTCTGTACCATGTCTTGATGGTATACAGTGTGTGTATGTACTATCCCATATATTATTACTGTTGTTATTATGTTAATTATTATGCACACACATGCAAAGACACATCACCCAATTCAATTAACATGAAAAACAATTTTAAGCTATTACACCATTATAAATGAAAAACAGTTCCCAAATCTAGCCGCCCACAAGCTAATCAGTCCCTGATGTTTCGGGGTTGTTTCCACTTTCCAGTCATTTACACAACATTAAAGCAATTAAAACAATCCCTGAATAAAGAGAGCGATGTGGGATGCAGCAGGGAATGATAAATGATGAATCTACCAGAGTAGGCTTCGTTAGGCTTCACCGCAACACCTGATTTCTATCAGTGCTAAACCTGTGAGGTTGTGTATTTCTGCACATTTATAATTTCCTATTCAAATTGCACCTGTTATACTGGTTCCGAAGGTGTGTGCCAAATGCCTGATTAGGAAGTCTGGTGTGTGTAGTTGCGTGCGCGTGAGTGCGCATGTTTATGTGCGTGCATGTTTGAGAAATAACATATTTAACACATCTAATTTGTAGCTCTCCAGTGGTCCTTATCTAGAGGAAACTGCTCCATTCCAAAGGCCAGCACTTACGCCTTGTTGTGGTTGTTGTGCATCAACACTCTTCAACACTTCATTCCAGGCATGACTCCTGTAGGTTTCCTTGTACTCTGCTAACTAAACTAAAGTTTACACATACAACACATGGCTTTTTCTCTCTGTCTTTACTCACTCCCTAATTTTCCCGATAATGGTCTTTCCTCATGCACCGTGACACATGACTTCTCGTACCCTCTTCCTAATTTACAACCAGATATTGCCGGGCGAGGCTTTTGTTAAACCACCAAAATAATACATTTACCCGCAGCAAGAGAACCAGTGAGGGCAGGAATATGTGAGATTACAATCATCCGGTCCCTTAATATTGGCCAACAATGGAAGTGCATTAGCCATAGCCAGAGACATTACAAGCAAATGTGTTCCAGCAGAACTGATAAAAAGCTGGTGCTCTCACGAACAGCACCTGCTGCCTCACTCCACAAATTATAATGCATCACTGCACAGCAGAGACAGGCAAATTTAGACATATTCTAGACCTTGGTCAGTACTTTATCACCAAATGTTTTCAGCTAGAAGCTTGAATGTGCCATTAATCCACACCAGACGTTGTGCAAAATGTTTGTGTGCACCACAGAAAACCACGGCCCTCCTAACATGAATTGTTGTTGCACTACTATGTACTCTGACCCAGTGTGTTACTTTTACCGCGTTAGCTCCCTCACTTCCCGTTGCATTCCGATTCGTGGTTGCAGCCAGCCATTGGGTCCATCGGGCTGCCTGTTCCACCCTTCAACTGACCCGCCCAATCACAGGTCAAGCGCCACCCCCTGACTTGTGATTGGCCAGCCCATGCTGGGGTCTTCCTCCAGGCTAACCTCAAGTGTCAGGAGAGAGACAATCGGGGAAATGGAGGCTAAACTCCAACGTAATGCAACTTGTTTTGCCATGCTGTGCAGTGCTACAGCATGACATTCTGCCATTGTTTCTTCATATTCTTACTCCATATCAAATAGTGTGCAACTGTCGGTCCATCAGAATCCATCAAGCACCTCTCATTCTGGTCCCTGTATTGTTGTGTGTCGCTATGGCAACATCACACAACCGCCAGGCAGTTGTAAGAATCAGCTCAATGCAACAATGACATTCACACATTTACCCATATCAGTGTGACGCGGCACCCGTCGTCATGTTGTGTGTCATCCTAAATGTTTGTTGCCCTTTTAGTGGGGGGGGGGGGGCATTTAGCGCTTTCCGCCTTCCAGCGGTGTCATACATACATACATATCCGATTTCCATTGGCCCCGTTACCAGTGACGTGGGACAGCCTTCCTTACCTCTTCTTCACCTGCATGGTGGGACCCAGTAACTCTCCTCTCTTCTCTACCCCACAGCTCGTACCGCTTGGATAAAATGAACAGCGACATGCGTAACTACATCACCAATTTTGCTGCAGACTTAAGGTGAATACAAGTGACTCAGTGACCCAACCCCCCACCCCCACCCCCTTGTCCGCAACCCTCTGTCACAACACACACACACACACACACGCACACATCTACTGACCCACCAAGCCATCTGTTTCCTCCCCTTCCTCCGTCGTTTTGGGCGGCCATGTTGAACACACCCAACACCCAAGCCAGCTGGCTCCCTGCCTTTGCTGGCATACTGACTATGACCATAGACCGCACACTCCAGACCAGGTCAATGGGAGGTCATCGTTGCCGGGGCAATGTTTCACCCCACCAGACACTGAAGTACCATGGACCACTATATAAATGTGAATGATCTAGTTATCCCGTCCCTATATCAGTACACAGCCCCGACCCCCGGGGCTGTGTACTGCTAAAATCGTCGAGTGATATTTGGTTACGAAGGGTTATAGGTTCACCATTTTTTTGTTGTTGTGATTGATTTGAAAGCAAAAATCCCTTTAAGGTTGTAATCTCTATTTAAAATGCACTCTAGAGGATATGTACCGAGACGTGGCAAGATGGATTCACGGACATCACAGTGACCTTTCTCCGAGCTGCCAAACACTTGGGACGCAGAAGAAAAACAACTCATCCCTAACGCTTTCCTATTACTCGACCGTCCCAGCCGTCGCCTTTAACTTCACCCTGATCATCTCTCGTCTCCCCTAGCTTCTCTCCACTCCTCTTCCCTTCTGCAGGTTTCTAACCAGACATGGGTTCCCCCCCCCCCCCCCCCCCCCCCCCCCCCCCCCCCCCCCCCCCCCTCGAGCCAGGTCTTTTTATTTTTTTCCTTACGCTTCAGAGAAAGTACATTTGTTTGCTTCCTCGGCGTTCCCGGCTGATGCGCGGGCTCCCATTTCTGAAGTGCTTGCTCACTAACTAGCCCCCTTATTTGCATCCCCCCTCATTTCCAAGCATTGATTAGATGTTTCAGCACAATAGCAAATCGAATTGTGCCATGCGGAGAGAGGACACCAGCGAACCAACAGCACCAAGGACTTTACCGGAGGGAGAGGCTCCCACTCCTGGGAGACTACAAAGTCATCATCAGTCTCTCTCTGAGGTTCCTGCCTGCCCAGAGGAAGGAATGCCCAGGGCATGGAACGGCACTACGCTACACCTGGAGGAAATGCATGTTCCTATGAGTTAGTTTATGGATTTATTTTTGCTAGATATATGTATCACTTTAACCTTATTTTCCACCTGTCTCTGTCTCTCTTTCTATCTCTGTATCTCTGTCTGTATGTATGTCTGTCTGTCTGTCCAGTCAGAGCTACCGCTTGCAGGCCAGAGGAGACATGCATCCAGGCCTTGTCCTGGATCCTTCTACCAACTACAACTCCCCCAAATTTCGTTCCAGGAACCAAAGCTATATGCGCGCCGTTAGCACTCTGAGCCAAGCTAGCTGTGTTAGCCAGGTGAGCCAGGTGAGTCTGGATGCTCTACCGATCTGCAAACTTTGTCATTTTACAAATACTGTGTTGTACAAGACGTTGTGAATAAATCAACAGCTTTGAAATTCTGACATTAATTATTTTATTGTCCTGAAAAAGAGGAACATAGATTTTTGTCAGAGGAGTCTAAAAAACCTTTTGCGAATTTCTATCAAATTCCCACATTCTTTCATGTACTTTAATGCCTCTGTTATATAGCCATAGCGAGAAGCTACGTCTTCTGGCAAAACATTTTTTCTCCCTGTGTAAAGATCTGTTAGTCAGAATATTATGCATGAGCATTTAATAACTAATCAAACAACAGACCTTGTCAAAATTGAAAAGCAACTTTCTGAGCGGCTACAGCGTAGATCAAATCAATATTCCCCCAATATGTCCTCGATCCCTGCTACATATTCGTCTCATCATTCAATTTAATTCAGCAGTGTTCTGGGCTGTGTGGAATATCTGACAAAGCACTTTTCAAGTAACATTACAAGAATGACTTCTTTCTCTCTTATTGACTCTGTTAAAACAAACTGAGATGGGTCTATCTATGGCAAGAACATTGTGTTTCTTCTGTTCTAGTTAATTATTTGTCTTTTTTGATCAAATAAGGGAAAAGTATTAGAAATACATAGAACATCACTGAATGAAAGTCAATAAATGCATAACCTTGCTCGTTAAAACCACAGCCACAACGGTGCATGAATGACGCTGCCGTCCTACCCAGGTAAGCGAGACAGAGATCAACGGGCAGTTTGAGTCGGTGTGCGAGTCGGTGTTCAGCGAGGTGGAGTCCCAGGCCATGGAGGCCTTGGACCTGCCAGGCTGCTTCCGGACTAGGAGTCACAGTTACCTGCGGGCCATTCAGGCCGGCTACTCCCAGGACGATGACTGCATCCCTTCGATGGGCTCCTCCACTGTCACCTCCACCATCAGGTCCACCACAGGTAAGAACTCAACTGGAAACAAATGACGTTCATAGATGGTTTTGTCATCAAACGCTTACATGTAATGGTAATGGATGGATAAGATATAGACATGTTTATTTAAACTTTTTTTGTTGTTGCATGGAACCACCCATATATATTTCCCATTGTTTGTTTTGTTTATGATAGACATACGGTAATTGTACGTCCAGCTTGTTTATTTTGGCAGTTCATCTGACTGGATTCTGGCTGCTTTGTCTGCTCACTCATTGGATTCCGCAGAAAGTAAAGATATGAACCCTATTGAAAAAACATAAAGGGACTTTGTGTGAAATTACGTTTCTGAAATGGGAGTTGCCACCTGATGGCATGTCTAAATGCACTCACACCTCGACTGGACTTTGAGCAGGGCTATTATAAAATATTTTTTAAAAAATGATTATATCACATTAATACCAAACCATAGACAAACCTTTCCATGCCAATTGCAAAGTACTTTTAACTTATTATTTTCTCTTTCAAAGGTCCCAGGGTTATGTTTACATACATGGAAATCGTGTACGTAATATTGTCTTTGGAAATGTTTAAAATTGATGTAGAATAAAGTGAAGTTTGAATGTATCTGCAACTGAATAAACACTATACATTAGTCCTATAATTGCATATAAAGGTTTCTGCTCATAAGCGATAGCTACTTGACAAAGCACATATTTGTTGGTGATGACCCTTAGGTGTACTGGTGGTTTCAGCTATGCCCAAAAAGGTGGATTCACAGATGAAGAAAAGAAGACATTTTGAAAGTGTGTGCAACAGAACTGAAAAATGAATTCTGCCTTTTCCTAATGTTGCTATTCCCTAATGACAACAGTTTGACTATCTTTTAGTGAGGGTCGGGGTGTGGTCACCTGGAGATGTGCTTATAAAGGATGATTTATGTCTTGAAAAGGATACTGTCCTTACACTGCTTTCTCAATAAACTCCAAACAAGTGTGTTTGCATTTTCAGGACTCAAAGGTTGGCATGTGATTAATATTATGGGTGCTTTTTGCCAGATCAATAGGTCAAACTGGACCTGTCATGTTCAATAGGGTTCATACTTGTACTTCCTGAGTAATGCGGAGATGGTTGAAAACTTTGTTCATCTTTGCCTCTTTTCACTGCACAAAGTAGACATTTGTTTAATTCCAGACAAAACATGAAAAGGCATGATGCAAGATGATTTGTTTCAATACCTCAGTTAATCATAGTGTTGTCCATTATCTGTTATGAGTCACATGATATGGGGACTATGCTTTGTGCGAGGAAAAGATGTTCACTATGCATGCTATAAATACAAATTGAGAAGGCAGTGTAAAACAATATCAGAAATGAGTCAAAATTGGAATGCGCTCTCAGCATTAGTAGTTTCTAACAAACTATAATGGTTAAGTAAAACAATGATATCAAGATTGTATCATCACAAATGTTTCTTTATCTCATTTCATGTACATTCATGAATGTGAATGCACATTAGGGCATTAATAGTTTTTTTAAGAGTTTCTTATTTTGACTCATACGCAATAATTGCATGTCTTTGTTGCAATGAAAAGCACATTCTCTCCAGCTGCCCACACCTGTGGCTATATTACAGAAATATATTTATATTTGTCTTCCAGACAGAAATTATGTGCAGGAAGACTCTTGTTTACCTGACCGGGCCAGTGCACATGAGGATTTGGCAGATACAGTCCCTTTGGCTCATGATGATCTAGGCTGTCCCATTAGAAGAGACAGGCTTTACCAACCAGAACTTATGGGGGCTGAAGCAAAACCTGTTTCTGGACCACCCGTTTCACCGATCTACTTCAGATCCCCAAGATCTAGCATCCCAGAGCGGCCATCACCAAAAGCCATTCAGGCCAGTATCAAAGAGTCGGCCACCCTGGCAGCAGCCATCAGCATGCAGTGGAAGGAGGAGGTCTCGGCCATGCGCAGAGAACTAGCCGACCTCAGGAGAGACCTCTGCACAGAGCTTCGTGCTTTCAATAGCAACTTCAACACTTTTACCCAGCATTACAACACATGGTCCCCCCAAGGTGGTGTGGTGGCAACTGCAACTGGGGCAGGAGTGGGTGGAGGGGTAGCAGGGGGAGGAGGAGGGCTCAGAGCCTCCGGAGCAGAGAGAGGTGTTACTGGTGGAGCAAGAGAGAAGAAACCCCAAGTATCCAAAGTGTCTGTTGGGACCCAGGCCAGGAGCAAGGTCCTAGTCAGGCAAAGCACTGCTGATGCTGCGGTCAATTGTCCAGAAGAGCATGACGAACAAAAGAAGGATACAGGATCTCGCAGACACCTGCCAAAACAGCTCTCTATGGACCCAAGCATTCTTGCCTCTCCACAGTCAATGTTTGTAGAAAGTGCCATACCTCTTTCTTTAGATTCAATACTTCCAGTCTCTGTGAAACCAAGCCAACAAGTGTCTTCTGTAGACTTGTCTCCTACACCCTCGTTAGAGCTGCAAAATGAGAGTTCATTAGATGCAGTCATTATTGAAGTGGTCAGCACTCATGTCCCACAACCATGTACAACCGGGTCAGCTATTAAGGAGCCAGAAGGAGTTAAACAAGACTCCATTATAGCTATGGAGATAACCTGTATAGACAGAGTGAATGAAGACTATTCAGAGGCCAAATCATCTAAGCTAGATGATGTAACACCCCAAGTGATAAAATCCCCTGATATGAAGGAAACACCAACCCTACCATATCCAGTCCCTGTAGTTACTGTTTCACCTCCAGATGACCCACCAGAAGATGAAGTGACATCAACTTCAGAGTATGCTATTAGTCATGAGTCAGAACCAGTTCTTCAAGACACAATACCTGAATGTTCACAAGATTCTGGTCCAGAAGACCCATACCCTGCAGACCCAGTAGAAACAAACTCAAATCCATTGTACTCAATCATGGGATCTTCCATGAAAATCATTGATCTAGACATTGTCTGCCCTTATACATCTCCACCTGATTATTCAACTGCTACTGCAGTTATTGTACAGCCTGACCAACAGTGCCCAACTATTGTGGTATCTGAATACCCTGACTCTCCCACAAGTCCAACGGATAGTGATCCAAACACAGATCCTTTTACCCCCCTTTCGGATCATGCCTCTGAGCCCCTACCAGGGCCACCGGCCTTAGACTCAAGTTGTTCTTCCAAAATGGGGCATGATCAACAAGACAAGGCCAACTCTGCTGAACCTGAGTCTCAAGAACTAGAGTGGCCACCTCTTCCAGAACCAACTGACACTGCACCTATATATCATGCTGATCTTGTGCACTTTGACATGGTGATGTTGACCTCCTTTGACCAAGATGATCTTGATTCAGTGTTTATGGATCCTGAACCAGATCCACTGGACCTCAGTGTTGACTCACCATTTGAAACAGTGGATTTTGAACCCCCCCTCTACCAATCCATGTCCAGCCCATGTCCATCACAATCTAACATGGATCCAGATGTGCCCTGCCTTCTTGAATCTTCAGAATTATCTGATTCGGCATGTTTGGATCCAACCATAGAGAGCAGCTTGTCTCCCATGATGCAGGCTGTTGATGACCACCACAAAGACCCACTGCCACAGGTCATTGTCACAATCTCACCTCCTAGTCCAGTCTTTCCTGACCCAGAAGAATCAATGGATCTTGGCTCTGGGTCCATTCATCCTGCATCTCTTACTGACTCTGATTCACATCCAGAAGACATACAAGTACCCTCAGTAGACCTGCCACCCATTGTGCCAGATGATACCATAGAAACGCCACTCGGCATGGATCCATCTGAAGGCTTTGAGGCAGAAGAAGCCTCTGGCAGCCCAGACAGGTCTTCCTGTAAGCAGGCGTTCCTGTGGTACAGGTGGCAGAAGAGGGGTCGGGAGCCAAAATCAATCCATCGAAGCGCCAGTGTGGAACCATGGAGTGGGAGATACGAGTACAACAGTGCAGAAATCACCTACATGTCCCTATCACTCTAAAAGCAAAGTTAATTCTCAGCAGACAAAATGTAGCACAAGTATATTAAAAAAACACACTGTTTCATAGCTACCGGTGCACAACCAGATAACTATAGCTCAAAAACACCTTGGTCGTGTCAGCCACAAGGCGCTCTTCATACACAATGCTACAATTGTCTCACCACAAGATAAATGACTTCTTCAATTGTAGTACATATTTTACAGATTATACAGAACCTGAAATGGACAATCAGTGGTCTCAAATATGTTGTAATCTTAATGTAATTATGCTATAAAAAAATGCTATACATACTATGAAGTGGCTCTAAAGCAGCTGTCGCTGTCTCACCAGAAGGTACCTCCTCTTTAACACTAGTGAAGTGTTCCTCTTTCAGGCACGGCCCACAACATTGATGGAAGTGGATTTACCATAGGTCACTTTCACCGCACCTATTCCTTTTACTGAGACTCTTTTGGCGCTCTGTGATTGACTACTGAATAGATGGCTTTTTTTATGGCTATGTTTTGGCAATCGCCACGCCGGCCATGGGACTTTCCTTGACTTCTGTTGCTTTAAGCACTCCAGAATGGAGCAAACTAAATCTTGGCAGTTATCATATAACTATAAATTCCAAGGACACTTTGTTTACCAAGTGAGCAGCTGAGAGGACACAAAACAGGGACACATGCCGTTGCACAATCTAAGAATGAGTTAAAACATGCCTCTTGCTCAGAGAAACCTGAATAATTGGTCTCCAGTGCATTTAAGGTCAGATGCTCTCAAAGAAAGGCCAATGCAGAAATAGTATAGTATGTAGCTTTTACACATGATCCTATCTTACGGCACACACACACACGCGCACACACACATGCACACGTGCACACACACGCGCACACACACACAAATACACAGACACACACACACAAAGATACATGCACTCTGCTTGGTAAATATAATGAATCATATGAAAAAAATATTCCTGAATATTTTTTGAGAGGAGATATTGTGTTTATTACAATAATACATCATCTTCGTGCTCAGGAATCAGAGACTGAGAATGTGAAGCACCTGGGAGGTTGTTGTAATGTGTGTAATGTGTTGTGTTCTCTGCCTGAAAGGAAATGTATATTGCAGTCGAAGACTATTTTGTCAGAATATATGTGGTCTGAAGGTGCATGTTTATGATTGATTACTCTGTATTTTTGTCATACTTATGATCTTCTTACTTGTAAGTATTTTCTTCCCTTCCATTGTTTCTGTTTTGATAGTGTCAGGAAAAATGTTTAAAAAATGTTTTTCAGTGTCAGGTAATGGGCCCCCACAGAGCATTCAAACCAACACATACAGTGAAAATTGTGCTCTGCTCCCAGCAATGGAAAGTCAAAACAAAACAAGAAAACAAATAAGCTGAAGACATCTGGGATCCCTGAACTAAATATTCAGTTAATGGGGTTTGTATCCATTGTCCCGAGGAAACATACTCCAATAAATCACTGTAACAAAAAAATATTTGTTGAAAAAGCTAAATCTGCTTGAATTATCATTTTAATTGGCATTTATTTTAATATGGGTTATATTGGCAACTGGAATCATATGTTTTAATCCTAGTTGCTACACTACAGCAAATAAAGTGTTTACCTGAAGGTGCCCAAAGCAGGTTGAGCCATGCTGGCCAAGGGGCCCACATGCACACACCATACAACACCATACCGTAGCTGTTAGTTGTGGCTGTGATGCAACTGTGAACTGTTTTTCTCCAGTCACACATGCTGGCTGATCCTTCGTAGTGTTTTTTTGATTCACAACTATACAGTATAATATCTTCAAAGAATAGTACACTCAAACAATAGCACACACATAATTGTAAAGTACAAATGAACTCCCATAATAGTACCAGATGGTTTTTGGATGGGGAACTACTAAAAGAAAAAAGAAAAAAAGCTCAGTTCACGACTCAGTCTCTTTACGGTCTGTCAAGTGGGGAGTCTAGCAGCAGAATTTATTTTTCACCTCTATGACAATGAAATACAAAATTACTGTGGACAGAGTACTGCATCGGTTAATGACAAAGCTGGTGTTTCAACCCAAACCCAGCTCCAGACATCTAAGGGGCCTCCCAGACACGAACAGCAAAGATAAAATAATACTTTATTGATCCCAGACGGGAAATTCAGGAACATGGCAGATAACAGTCATACAGCAAAAATAGTTATATTGAGTACACAAATTACTGTTTATAATCCAATGTCATTGTCATTTATTTCCACATCATTCCCAAACTATCCAGGTCCATACCACTCTATTTCTTTCTATCTCCATCTCTATCTTTTCAGGTCTCTCTCTATCTCTTCATCTCATGCATGCTCCTTTGCACTAGAACACGAGATGATGGTAGCTTGCACACATCATGTGGACTTGAGGCACAGTCCTTACTTGTACTGTAGCACTGTGGGTGAGCAGGGTGTATGTGTACTGGGCGGCTGACTGCGCCCCCTCTCTTCTGAATGTCCAACCCACTAACTTGTTTCCAGGGATCAAGTTCTGCCTCCCTTCAGCATGCAGCATTGACGGCACGTCCCAGCAGAATTCAGGTAATCCTCACTACTCACCCTCCTCTGCATTTCAATGTGACAGCACTCCTTCTGTCTTCAGTGCTTGGTCCCGTTTAAATTCTGGCACAGCATACGTGAAAGACCTAAGGAAGTAAATGAGCTGGGCTTCACCCAGACAAGCACTCCATTGTATTCCTGTAAACCACATGTGTCAAACACAAGGCCCGGGGGCCAAGTCAGGCCCTCGGCCAAATCCTATCCGGCCCACGCAATCTTTGAGTTTTCAATTAATTTTGGCCCGCATCTTTAACTCCCGCCATGTGCAGCACTACAAGTCCCAGCAAGCATTGCAAACGTGTTCCTATAGGCTACCCCCTCACAGCCACATGAAAGCGTACGTTATTTTCAAGGATGCATACTAACCCTAAAGCTAACTCTACATTATATCCAAGGATGCATACTAACCCTAACCCTATGTTATATTCAAGGATGCATACTTAAAGTATCAGCAGCAGCATTTACGTTAGTGCAACAAACCTGCTGTGGTGCATTCAGTTGGACTCCTTGTTTTCCATCGGCAACGTCTCCAGCAGCAACTAGAGAGGCAGCCACACGATTCATTGCAAATTGCCATGCAAACAACTAACAAAACATGAAATGCACCTTGGTCTGCTAAATGGCACATTTAGTTTTAAAAAGCTTCAGATGGATCTTAAGAGAAAAGCAAATTGTATGCACCTATACCTGGTCAAAAGAAAAGTAGATTTAAGTCTTGTCACACACTGACTCAAATATTGATATCTAGCTGATAAAAAGGAACTGTTTCACTTTGTCCCTTCAAAGTAAATTTATTTCTTGTTAAATAACCATTGCTTTTGATTAAATAGGTCTACTTACTGTATCACCTCCTGTGGTATTCATTATAAGAGTATATATACTGTATATATACAGTATATATATATATATATATATATATATATATAAACATATTATTATTATTTGACAGTTGAGAGAGGCTCCGCCCCCTGTGTGCAAATGGGCGTGGTTTAGCACCTTCAGCGGACACGCCCCCAGTGTCTCAGAGCTGAGAATAATGCTTGTTTTTTTCGCGATTTTGAATCCTAATTTTGTATACTTGGCCACTTGAGATTTGGCTGGGTGGGTAATAAGACATTTTTCTATAGTGTGACAAACACTAAACACATTTTTACAATTTGGTTTAAACAGACTTTAACCACGCAGTACCAGGTTTATGAAAGATCATCACACTAGCGCTAATGGACTTCAAGCTAGCTGGCATGTGCAGAGATGCCTTTTTTGGACAAAGGAACAACAACCTATTCCTTTTGCATGCCCTATGAAGTACAGCATGCTAATATTGCATTTGGGCCTTGATCAGCTTTGTGGCTTCTTCTGTCCTTTAAGCACAAGCGACTGTTTTGATTCATTAAGACCCCCGGGCTAATCCAGCAGGTATCTGGATTAGGCTGTGAGATGTGTGAAGAAACGCAGTGGGATGTGAAACAGTCAGCCCACGGCAAACGCCCACACAGAGGACGCCTGGCGTCTGTCGTGGCAATTTCTTTATGAGATATTGCGTCTAGGACAGATGAGACTTCTAAATGTTAAAGTAACACACAATAGTTGTAGGATTACCAACAGTATTGTATGCATACAAGAGGCCCCTCTCTAACAGAGTGGCCCAGATCATTGTGACACAGAGTCTTTTATCCCAGTTTGGCCCCCTCCCCAGGCATCCAAGACTAGATATACAAGGTGGGCCTGACAGGAGATGAGAATCAGGAGATGACCTCCCCACACCCCACCAGATCAAACATAGCATTGTCTTCCCGGGGGGGTCATCTGACCCCTTGACCACCCCCTGGAGTGGATAAAGGCATTGTAAAACATTTGGCATGATAAGACATCTGGCAGGAATGTGATGCTAACTTGGATTTTTCCACCACACGTCGCACAATTTGCACGTCACGCCGCAAACTCTCCTCCTTGACATCCGTCGATAGCACTCTATACAAATGAACACGGCTGCACACACACACCACTGCCCTCAGAGAAGGGTTTATGTTTATGTTTGCTGGTATATCTACTTGATGATCCCATGTGACCTCCCCTCTTCTGTGACCTCCACTGGCTTCCTGTAGTAGCTTGCATCAGATTAAAGACAATGTTGTTACCCCCTCCCTACCTCCAAGCAACGGTCAGAACCTTAGCAATTATGATGCACTTAGAAACTTGTTCTATTGACATCCTTTGTACCGACAGTGATATATTGTTGTTTTACTTTCTACTGACAAATGTACTTACTGTAAGTCGCTTTGGACAAAAAAGCATCTGCTAAATGCCCTCAATGACAATGAAACACAAATATAATTGTTGACAGACTACTGCATCGGTTACATGACAAAGCTGGTGTGTCAACCCAAACCCCAGGTCCAGACATCTAAGGGGCCTCCCAGACAGGAACAGAAAAGATAAAATAATACTTTATTGATTTTCCCCAGACAGGAAATTCAGGAACATGGCACATAACAGTCATACAAGGTTGATGCTTGATAAGGGTCTGAGGGGGGGGTTTCTGCGGCTCCTGTGTCACGGAGGTCACCAACATGGCAAATGCCTGTGTGCACAAGCACACACACTCACACTCAGACATGCAGACAGAACCCATCTCTCTTTGTGTGTGTGTGTGTGTGTGTGTGTGTGTGTGTGTGTGTGTGTGTGTGTGTGTGTGTGTGTGTGTGTGTGTGTGTGTGTGTGTGTGTGTGTGTGTGTGTGTGTGTGTGTGTGCGTGCGTGCGTGTGGCATTTATAAACCCAAGACATACTTTTTGGGGCATTGCAGACAAGCAATGAATTCCCCGCCAGCCCTGAGCCACAGCACAATAGCATTTTAGTAGTTTTAGCTCTATCTTTGTAGCTGCAATGGTACAATGTTTTTCAAACAGCTTACAAACTGGGTGAAGCAGTGTTGCTTTTTATGTGTCAGTGGTGGTATGCTGTGAGTCTGGGATTTTTGTGAATCCTCAAATGTGTTATTTCAAAATGTACTCTCAGCTCCTTGCTTTTTTTTTCTGTATTGCTGCAGTGCTGATAATTGAGTTCCCTATCCAACCCCCCCCCCCAGTACCCCACACACACACGCACGCACACACCTCTTTCTCGCTTTCCTCCATACAATTGCAAAACAAACCTCCTATTTTAACCAGAGTGATAAATCAGAGACAAATTCCCTTCATAGTGTGTGGCACTCAGCCCCCTAGCTCATTCCACCTCCATGCCCCCCCCCCCCCCAACCAAGTGTTAGATAGAGCGCTGCTTAACTCTGATGGACTACCCCTAAATCCACCTGTTTGTGCTGCATGTTAATCGGTCTCCCTCTCTCCCACACTCTGCGGGAGTTGCAGGTTTTGTGTATGTGTGTGTGAGACGTGTGTGTGTGTGTGTGTGTGAGTAAAATGTAAGTATGTAGAGTAAATGTAACAGTAAGAGTTAGGTTACAGTCAACACTGCTGCAACTGTCCTCTGTTCAAGCTGTCTTTTCCCTTTCAGTTTCAAGACGTACATGTACATGCTCAAAATCTTCATATGACAAAAAGTTATTTTAAAGATTTGTTGGGTTTTTTTGCAACTTTTATATTTTACCGATATGCATAAACTCAAAATTATTTCCAGCCAATCAGAACGATAAATTGAATTTGTATTGGTGCCTCCCTGGGTATTGCTGTTTGGTTACTCTTTAACTCAAAGGGCATATCCAGATTATTTTATTCATTTTTAGATGATTTATCACAGTATTTTACAGCCTTTTTGTCCGTTTGTTGGTTTTTTTTAAATGGTACATTCAATTACACTGTACACTGCAAATACACATACTTATTATAAAGGTGATGGACAACTGATAGGCTAATAAACAAATTGCACATCACTGATTTCAGCATCTGTTGCTACAACTTTTATGTGACATTTCAATATAACAACGCTGAGCTATTTGTTGATTGTAGATGTCCGAACGTCATAAATGCTTTCGTTGCTCCATACCTCTGGCAGTTGGCAGGGAGGGGAGTGAAAGAGTTAGCGAGGTTAGCCGCTCTGCTGGATTCAGATGAGATCTAAATGCTGAGTAATACAGACGCTGCCAAGATAGGGTATACCAGAGTTATGACTCCCTATTGCTCCACTGGCTGGCTAATGGCTCTATTTTTGATGCTCCTGCTGAATCATGCTCTCCGAAAAAGGCTGTCACTCTCCCTATATTACCTCTCTGTATTTGCTCTCCTCTGTTCTCCACCTTGTCTCCCCATTATAGCCTGTGTGTGTCTCTCTCTCTCTTGCTCGCTCTGGCTCTCCCTCTCTCTGTCTTTTTGTTCTCTATTTCACAGACATGCCCACTCGCCCTTTCTGTCAAAGCTTCCTCCTTTCTATGCTGCTAGCCCTTTCTCCCTCCGAGTCACCTCTCAGTCTCAGGCTCTCCTCTTTCCCTCTCTGTCTCTCTCTGTCTCTCTCTGTCTCTCTCTCTCTCTCTCTCTCTCTCTCTCTCTCTCTCTCTCTCTCTCTCTCTCTCTCTCTCTCTCTCTCTCTCTGTCTCTCTCTGTCTGTCCTGAGGGGGTTCATTTTTATGAATGGAGATGAGTCTGGGTCGCCGGTCTCAGCACGGGTCAGCAGTACACAGTTATTTATAACATGCAGCCGGGCAGTGGTTAGAGAAGTGCCCAGAGGTAGTGGAAGGGTCTCAGGTGCAGCCTTCTGCCATCACTCCTGGTGGATTATGGGACTGTCTGATGGGAAGGTTCCCATTTAATCTGGAATTCTACCATTTGCATATGCATACGTTTTCTTTGCCAAATGTCAGTACATTTTAGTATGCATTTTAGTAGAGTTTAG
Organism: Merluccius polli; assembly: GCA_030340625.1. NCBI lineage: Eukaryota > Metazoa > Chordata > Actinopteri > Gadiformes > Merlucciidae > Merluccius > Merluccius polli. The sequence goes on along the minus strand of JAOPHQ010002377.1, from coordinate 23,862 downwards.
TTTAGTATGTATATTTTACAAGATACAATGTGTAATTTTACAACACAGTTTGAATTTTTCTGTTTGTCTTTTTGTCGTTTCCGTTTCTCACCCTAAATGTCCTAAGTTATTCTGTTTTTCAACCTCATTATCGTTGATTGTGTCCCAACTGTTTTGATTGCTAATTGTTTCCTCGTGTATATTTTAAGCACTCAATTTAGTTCGCCCTTTGTCTGATAGTCCAGTCCTGTAGCTAAACCCAGTCTTGTATGTTTCTTAATTATTGATTACCCTTTTTTTGAACCTTAGATACATCTATTTGTTTGTCTTGTTGCCTTGGGTCATTTTTGTTCCTTTGTTCATCTTTCTGTCTTAAATACCTTTTTTTTTTTTTATTAAACATTCTGAGTCTGAAACCTGACCCTTATAACACTAAAATTAAATCCTTTCCTTTCTTGATGTGGGATATAATTAACTACAACTTAACCTGCAACAAAAATGTTCCCCATATATTTGTGTCTTACACTCCCTCGTCGGTACTTCAGGCAACCGCACACCGGCTGTTCGGACATATCTGGCACAGGCCATGCATTCAGAGCCGAGGGGTCGGATTGTACTTGTACACTTCCTACGCTGTACACAGAACCATTTCCAACTTCCTCCTTGCATGTGATGGAGAAAATCTAAAACCATTTGCATGTCTTCTTAAAGGTCCTATTGATACATGTTTATGTAGGTGAATAATTGAAAAACAAGTACATCTACTGAGCTTTTAGAAAGACGCAGAATAAAAGGATTGCGTTACCTAAAAAACAAAATGATTTAATTCATCTTCTTAAAAATGTTGCCTGGTCCAAACTGAACGTTATGTTTATCTGTGTCTTAGATGTCTGACGTTTTGTTTCCGCTTTTAACGAGGCTTGTAAGCCAATAGTATAACGACGTTGGTATCACATGGTCTCTCTGTGTCATCAGCGTTCACGGGTTGCCAGTTAGTGTCGAAAAATTAATGAATCTACCACGAAAGATTCATCACTTGACATGAGTCTGTCTGAGGGAGCTTTCACATAAGGTACAATTGCTTCGTACCGTGCCCGTGCCCGAGTACCATTGCCCGATTGAAATGGCTGTGTTGCACCTGGTCTACGATGGGTTTGATCTCTGCACACTACTCAGCAGAGCCGGTATTTATGGGTATTGTAGTCTGTAAGCACACACAGCCAATCCCTCATCAGTCTTGGTGGATTATGGCCATACTCTCATTTGCACTTGAAAGTAATTCCCCCTTAATTCCCCCTATCTTTCTTCTCCTGTCAAAACGACAGAACAAGAAGAAGATGGTTGGCAGCCTTGCTTTGTACTCCTTACCAAGATATAAGTGCTGACTAGTTTGTTTTGCTTTTTTGGTAACCCTTCCTTTTACAGTCCGGTAATTACCAGGTAATTAATTACCTGGTAATAAGATGTATTTACTAAGTAATAACCAGGTAATTAAATGTAATTACCTTGTAATTACCAAGTACTTACCAGGTAATTACCCAGTATTTAATTACATATTTATCTGGTAAATACCAACAAGTTACCTGATATTTACTAGATATTTTGCTGACATCTACCAGGTATTTACCCAATAATTACCTGGTAGATATCCTGCAATTGCATATTGTAGACAATAAACCCACTGAATGTGTCTATATGTGACTTTGTTAGGGTGATAATAACTTATATATTTACCTGGTACTTACCAGGTATTTACTCAAAAATGATTGCATATTTACCTGGTAACTACCACTTATTTACCTGGTAGTTACCTGATATTTACCTGGTAAATACCAACAAGTTACCCAGTATTTACTAGATATATACTGAAAACTACCAGGTATTTTAGATTATGTATTACCAATCAACCTGTGTAGTGACAGTGAGGGTAGTAATGACTCTGATATTTACCTGGTAATTACCCAGTATTTACTTGATAACTGGCAACTATACCATGATACCATGTTCAAAACTACACACCCTAATGGGTGTGTAATATAAGTTATTATCACCCTAACAAAGTCACATATAGACACATTCAGTGGGTTTATTGTCTACAATATGCAATTGCAGGATATCTACCAGGTAATTATTGGGTAAATACCTGGTAGATGTCAGGAAAATATCTAGTAAATATCAGGTAACTTGTTGGTATTTACCAGATAAATATGTAATTAAATGCTGGGTAATTACCTGGTAAGTACTTGGTAATTACAAGGTAATTACATTTAATTACCTGGTTATTACTTAGTAAATACATCTTATTACCAGGTAATTACCTGGTAATTACCGGACTGTAAAAGGAAGGGTTACCGCTTTTTTTTATACAAGCCATGGTCTCAAATATGAAAGATGCATTTGGCGAAAACATACATTTTAATGAATGTGACACAGCTGGTGAAGTCAAACGTTCTTCATCAAGAACAGTGTAAAAGCGCTCCATTCACACAGACCTCCTTGTCTTCCAGCCGTCAGCTACACCCCGAGCTACAAGAAGACCCCGCCCCCCGTCCCACCCCGCACCACCTCCAAGCCCCTTATCTCCGTCACGGCCCAGAGCAGCACAGAGTCCACCCAGGACGCCTACCACGAGGGTCGGCACCCGCGGGGGGGCATGTGGGCCCCGGACGGCCTGGGCCTGGGGCTCAGCCTGGGCACGGCTCTGTACAACTCCACCGACAGCCTGGACAGCGCCAAGGCCGTGAGCATAGCCATGGAGGCGGCGGGCGCCATGGCGGGCAAGAGGCACCCCTCCACAGACAGCCATAGCTCAGTGCTGACCTGTGACAAGGCCGTCCTCGTGTCCAAGGCAGAGGAGTACCTGAAGACGCCGCGCTCCTCCATAGGGATCCAGGTTAGTTGAACCCCTTCTGACCAGCTCCTCCATAGGGATCCAGGTTAGTTGAACCCCTTCTGTCCAGCTCCTCCATAGGGATTGAGGTTAGTTGAACCACCTTCTGACCAGCTCCTCCATAGGGATCCAGGTTAGTTGAACCCCCTTCTGACCAGCTCCTCCATAGGGATCCAGGTTAGGTGAACCACCTTCTGACCAGCTCCTCCATAGGGATCCAGGTTAGTTGAACCCCCTTCTGACCAGCTCCTCCATAGGGATCCAGGTTAGGTGAACCACCTTCTGACCAGCTCCTCCATAGGGATCCAGGTTAGTTGAACCCCTTCTGACCAGCGCCTCCATAGAGATCCAGGTTAGTTGAACCCCCAGCTTGTTGTTAAATGGTTCTCGTCCATTGGGATCCAGGTTAGACATATGCTATATGCCTGGGTGAGAAAATGTGGCTGTTTATTCAGGCATGGAGTATTTGCATTTGTGTATACGTGTATGTGTGTGTGTGTGTGTGTGTGTGTGTGTGTGTGTGTGTGTGTGTGTGTGTGTGTGTGTGTGTGTATGTGTGTGTGTGTGTGTGTGTGCCTGTGTAATGCGTGCATGCTGCGTGCATTTGTGCATGCGCAGAACCATGCATACATTTAAAAAACCATAATGCTTAGCATGAAAATGACTGCCATCTGCATAAACATTTAGCAACCCACAAAAGCGTGCAGAAATGCATGCAGAAATTCAAGTAGACAGTAACACACAAGTAGACCTGCTCTCCACTTTCCAGCAGCTATAAATAGCACAGAGTGAGTCATCTTACTGCAATCAATTAGGATTCAACTCATGCTAGAGTGGCTTTTACTGAATGGTAGTTCTCACTATCCACTACCTGCTGCCTGTAGGTACTGTGCCTTGTCTCTCATTCTCCTCCCTTTCTTGCCCATCATACCGCTGCTAGCAGCATCCTATTCAAATCAACACGTTAACTCTCGGATCGCAGTGTTAAAAGGCACTCACCGTTGAAGAACCACACAGCATCTCACCTGTTAGAAAGAAAGGAATATTATATGAGTCGGACCATTGGAGTTGTTACGCCGTTTCCTCAGTTCATTTGCCTGAGCCGTCCTCCAAGCCCTTCTTTTTGCTCCTCGTCATACTTTTTCCTTCCTCTTCCTCCTTCTCTACTCACCCCTCATTGATTGTTCTGTTCCATTTTCTTTTTTGTCATCCCTTTCAGTGTCCATCTAAGTATTTTTTTTTTACATTGTTTCCGTCCTTCCCTCCGTCCGCTGACCAGGGCTAAAGACATTGAGATGAATTCGGGATGCTGGCTAAAGTGATTCTTGTATACCTTCGAGTCGTGATCGCTGCAAATAACCGCAAGGCAATTCGACGGTAGTGGTCGTTCGCTGAAGCCAATTGGACACGTGGCGATGCCTTCTGGGCACGAGCCAAACAGTAAATGTTATTTTGAAAGTCACTTGCTTCTGTCACGTCGGCGACACTGTGTTGTTCCCGTAGTCTGGCCCTCGCTCCCCGCGGCTCAGATCGATTGAATGCTCCTTTCTGTGTCACGAGAAATCAGAAGCAGCCTATTAATAGGCCTGCATGTCAGCAGATAACCTACAACAAAGTGGCGTAGCTCACATTGATCAACTGGACTCCACATTTCACACACACACACACACACACACACACACACACGCACGCACACTCACACATACTCAAACTGATGTGTGTCACCCACCCACTCATTTCGCCCATCTGTTCATTCATTCATTCATTCATTCATTCCGTCTCGTTTTTCGCTCAAGGACACAATCAGTATTCGGCCAAGCAGCCTGCCTGCATGCCTGCCTGCCTGCCTGCCTGCCTGCCTGCCTGCCTGCCTGCGTGCGTGGCCCCCGACTCTGGTCACCCCCTCCAGCCAGGGGACCATCCCAGGCTGGCCCCCTTCCCCACTGATTAACGCTCATCAGAAGTGGCAGAGCAGAGTAACAAAGGAGGAAAAAAAATTGCTGCCCACACCTCTCCCCCAAAACTCCCCCGGAGGCGATATACAACCACCGTGACATCTTGTTTGTTTTTTTTTTGAAAATCAAACGAAGCTCTCGCCATCTCTGATTTTGTGCCCATAGAGAAGCAACACTTAAAAAGAGGTGTGTGTGTGTGTGTGTGTGGGAGGGAGGGAGGGAGGGAGGGAGGGAGGGAGGGAGGGAGGGAGGGAGGGAGGGAGGGAGGGAGGGAGGGAGGGAGAGGGCAAACAGAGAGAAAGAGAAGTAGAAAGAAGAGAACAAGAAGGAATAATTTGATGGAGGCTGCAGTGATTTGCATGGAGTACAAAGTGTCTTTGATTACAATGGTTTGGACTAGAAAGGTCTCCGTCTATAGAAAAGTAAGAAAAGTAAGAAATGGGAGGGGGCGGTGGGACCATGGGGACGAGGGGCCGCCTGTCATCTTCCGACCGCTCGGTAAGGTCCCAGCAAGAATGGGAGACCCCGCGTTGGGGGGAAAGGTTTAAACAACATGTACTACCCAGAGTAGATAAGCAATGCAGATTGCAGATGCACTAAATTGGGGAGGGCAGAGTGCAGCCAGCCCCAAACAACAATCAGGAAGCCTTTATATCCTTCGGTCCAGGTGCCGTCAGTCACCAGTCAGCTCCTGCAGGCCAAGCAGGTGATTAGCTGAGGGGAAACAAAAAAAAAACAGTTACTCACAGACCAGGCCAGGGCCGTCACAATAGCACAGTTACATATTCCTCTGTGACTATAGAATACTGTGCACCACGCAACATCGGTGGCAATTAGTTGCGACACACAGGGCCTGCGTCATTCAACGTTGTCTATCTCCGACGAGCGACTCCTCTCTCTTTTCATGAGGTGAACTTTGCAGTTCCTCCAACACAAAGTAATGGAGGTCGCCTGGCCAAGCACGCTCAGTGCTCATTGGCTCTCTGCTAACTCTGCTTTTTTTTAGTTTTTTTTCCCTCGCCGCTGACTGAATAGCAAATGGCTCTCCAAAAATGTCACACCCTGGCTCCATCGCCGACCGCACAAAGCCCAAACTCAAAGTTGACATTTCACACACAACACACTCACCCACCGCACTCAAGGTCACGCAATCAAAAGGATCTGAAGATAAGACGGGTGGATGGATAGATGGATAAATGGATGGGTGGATAGAAACGGGGATTAATGGGCACTTATTCATCCCAGAGGGAACATGAAGCTCTAACGGCCGCAAACATCAGTAGGAATTTACAACAGACAATGCAATCATAAACATCTGTATCAACAACAGTAATAATTGAATAGTACATTGAAAAGTTAGTTTTATCCTCGATCAAGCCAGCCAGAGAAAGAAGGGTCTATGAGCGTAATGAATGTTATGTGGTGTAAGTCACGCTGCCATTTCTCTTTTCGGTAAATTAATAGACTTTTCACTTTGAACAGAGGTATCCATTAGTGGTGGCGGCAACTGCATTGTGCTGCTTACCGATATATGGAAGTGTGCCTTATAGTGGTCTGTTTCAGAGACCGCACAGATATGAGCTGAAGTGGGAGAGATTACCATTAGCTTCATCATAAAAGTCCCACGGTATCCTGGTGACATCCTATCCCAGCCCTGAAGGCAGGTCACCGCCTGCGTTATCAACCCTACGAGTCGGAGAGGGCGCGAGAGACAGAGAGAGAGCGATTGTGTTGCTTTGAGGAATACAAAAAATATTATCAACGATAGACAAAAAGAGGCTTAAAGCATAATAAAGCCGAAATAATACTTGGGAGGGCGACTTGATGTTTATTTTGGCAATGGTAACTAGGGTGCACAATTCGATGAATATATATTTTTTGAAGGCCTTTGCTCACTTTGCTGTAGTACTCGAGTCCGGTCTGGGTCTCGAGACCATTTTCTGATGGATTCGCTCTAGTCTCGGACTCTTGGACTGAATTTGACTCGGCCTTGAATCGGTCTCAGATGAATTGGTCTGGGAAGACTCGTTCTGAGAAGAGACCAAAGTTGTGTTTCGAAAATAGCTACATGTTGTTTTGGCTACTTTTATAATTTTAATGTCCTCCAAGAAAGTGCCCAGCAGCAAATGCTTAAATATTCGGAAAAGTTGATATAGCATTTCGCTAAGTAACGTCACGTTGGCTTCTGCAAAGATTGCATATTCCCGCGAAGGTTAAATGATTGCTGATTGGCCAAATGCCAACTGCACCACCGATGACTATTAGTTTTAATTTTTTTTAAAATGATCCTTCTCACAACTATCAAATATAATTTATCTTTACTCTTGCTCTGTCTTTTCTGACCTTCGTTAACAAGCTAGTTAACCCCCCCCCCCCCCCTCGGTCTTGGTCTTGAATCGGACTCGGTCCGGACTTGGACTCGACCGAGGTGGTCTCGACTACAGCCCTGCCTGGTGGCTCAGCACCGCCGTCCTGCAGATTTAGAGCAGGCTTAGGATCAATGACGTCCTATGCATTCAGTGATAGCCCTCTCTTTCTGTTACCATGGTTACCGCACACTCATCGACACTCTGAGATAGTGCTCTGGTCGGAGAGGTACATGCGCGTGGAGACGCGCGTTTGGAAAGCGTTGTTGGAGGCGTCAACGCCGGTTTAATAAACCGACTGTGAACCTTATAACACAATAACTATCCTGAAACCTTCTTAAAGTTTTCAAAGTGAGAATAATCCTTTGCGGTGATTGCTAATTTATAACGCAATAATGCCTCCGGCGTTGGCGAAATACATGTGCCTACAGAGGCTCGTAGGGGCTTTTCTTTAAGTGGACGGTTATGTTTTATCATATACAAAGCGCCCCTTTATACATTAACTTCCATTGAGGCGAAAAGCCCTCCTAATGAACGCTACCGCTATCGCCGCCCCGACAGTCTCCATTAATCATGAAACGCAGCGCACACTCGAGGCCGGCCACGTTAAGCTTAGGCGCTCGCTCCACTCGCGAGCCGCTAACCCCTGCAGGTGCTGGGTGTGTGTGTGTGTGTGTGTTTGTGTGTGTGTGTGTATGTGTGTGTGTGTGTGGGTTCTCAGTGGCTGCTGTAATGAGGGGCTGCCGTTGTGTTGTGTTGTCATCCTGGTGCTAGGTTGAAGCAGCCACGGACTCGGAGTCGGAAAGCAAGGGCTCCCGGGAATATCATTCTGTCGGGATCCAGGTGGAGGACTCCAAAAAAGGGTGAGGCGTAGAAGAGGCCGGGGCCGGGTATTTTCAGCCCCATTAGAGGAGATTGTTTTGTTGTTTCCCCTCGATGCAGTGTGCACACAGTGGACTATGTATGTCGTAATGGAGGGTAAGAGTTGTACGTTTGCTATTTACACTGTGTGTGTGCGTGTGTGCGCGCGTGTTTGTGCATGCATGCGTACACGTATGCATGTGTGTGTTTGTATGTATGTATGTATGTATGTATGCATGTGTGTGTGTGTGTGTGTGACACCCAGGCAGGGCCGCTTCAAGCGCTCCAACAGCGTGACGGCGGGGGTGCAGGCCGACCTCGAGCTGGAGGGCTTCCCCACCATGGAGGACAAGGGCCTGCAGTTCGGCGGCGGCTTCCAGCGCCACTCGGAGCCCAGCACGCCCACGCCGTACGGCGCCGTGCGCACGGTGCGCACCCAGGGCCTCTTCAGCTACCGCGAGGACTACCGCGCGGCCGCCGAGCCCACCAGCCCGCGGGAGACCGCCCCCGGCGAGGTGGTCGGCTGGCAGCTGGAGCCGCCCTCGCCCAGGGAGAGCGGCGTGTCGTCGGGCGAGTCGGGCAGGGCGTCCCCCTCGCTGCGGCGCGATGGCAGCTGGTTCATGCAGCTGCTGCACACGGAGACCAAGAGGATGGAGGGCTGGTGTAAGGAGATGGAGGCAGAGGCGGAGGAGCACGACTTGTCGGAGGACAGTAAGTGTGCAGTGGGGAATGTGCCCTTTGTTCAGTGTGATGAATAGAGAATAGAGCGGGGGGGGGGGGGGGGGGGGGGGATTTTTTAAGGGGCCCATTTTTTACCACCAGGTGTGAGTGTGATCAGCCATTATAAGCCGTTTCAAAATTGTGGCGTCATGACCCTCTAGTGACATCACAAGTGGGAGTGTCCACCCAGATGTATGATGACTACTATCGGTCTTATCTGTCCATCATACATCTGGGTGGACACTCCCACTTGTGACGTCACTAGAGGGTTAGTCTCGCATAGCCAGACCCATCTCAACCCAACATTTGCACGTGGGGAGGCAAGCCCTGGCATTAAAATGGCTAAATCCCCGCAAAAGAAAACGCCACATAAAACAGTAAAAGACGTTTCAGCGTGTAGGTTGCTAGCTCGGAGGTTGTTGTTTCACGTAGCGACGGGCACACAGATAGTGGAAGGGGAGGAGAACGCCGACTGAAAATAGTCACCGGTGGCAGGATTATACCAACAACCGACCAGAGGGTGGTCACATAACAATTTTACTAATTACTAATTACTAATCACACTCACACCTGGTGGTAAAATAGGGGCCTTTTAAAACATTTAAGTCGGCAGGAGTTCAATCAGTGTCACGTTTGTCCCTCTGACACTGTGCACATGTAACAGGCCTGTTGTATTGCCTGAATCTCTGACGGCGTGTGTGTGTGTGTTTGTGTGTGTGTGTGTGTGTGTGTGTGTGTGTGTGTGCGTGTGTGCGTGCGTGTGTGTGTGTGTGCGTGTGTGTGTGTGTGTGTGTGTGTGTGTGTGTGTGCGTGTGTGTGTGTGCGTGCTTCAGTCCTAGGAAAGATTCGGAGCGCAGTGGGTAGCGCTCAGCTGCTCATGTCCCAGAAATTCCAGCAGTTCTACTGGCTGTGTCAGCAAAACCTGGTGAGGAACGGCTTGCGGTTCGGTCCTTAGGACCCGCCGCCTTTACCTTCTTTGTCTGGTTTGGGTGCACTGATAACGAAGGTGAATACTTTAGTCAACAACAAGAAAAACATCAGTGTGATCTGAACAATGCAAGCGTGGGCAAACGTGCATGTGTATGAGGGTATGGATGCGTCTAGGACCATGTCCAACATGGTTTGAAGAGAGAATCCAAACCTGGTTTGTATCAGCCCTTTTACTTTATCACATCCTGCCCTCCCTACCTGTCAAGGGAAAGAAATGATTTTGCACGCTATCGTTTTCTCCACATTCACTGAATTTATTTTATTATTATACCAAACAGTAATTTTGCAGCAGGCACCAGAAACTGCTTGTTTTTTATCCATCATACTGTTTTACCACTGAGCAACACAGTTTTCTGTAAGCTACCTCTTACTGTCACCTTCCAGTTTTACAAGCCCACCATAACAAAGACTTGAATATGATGCATTTCATAGCGCATAATGTGGAACTATTTGATATTTCACACAAATAACATAAATAAGAAGCTAACAGAGATGTCTAATTGAGTTTTAACAAGCTGTCTGCATCACTTTACCACTGGAATCCACCCTCCCACCGCCTGACCTAAAAACGGCTCTGTGAAGGAAAAACTGTATAGATGGAAGGAACCAGATGGTGTTTAAAACACACACACACACAAACACAACAGCAAGGCTTAAAACCCTCCCAGATCAAGCCCGACGCTTCAGAGAGTTTGAGGAACAGCGAAATAGCAGCAGTGAAGATGATGGATGACAAATTGTTAAAAAGATTCCTCCGAGAATACGATCCTGGGAGCATCCACGCTATTTCAGGTTTTATTGCTTAATTAATATTATCTGGAAGACCGAAACTGATGTTGAAGACTGGGGTGGCGAAGGCAGCATTGCCGTAAATATCTACTATCACTTAATTAACCACTAGCGCAACCTAAGTATAGATATTATTATAACGATCATAATTTGGCATAATTGTATAATATATCATTGATTATATAGTATATATTTTTTGCTTTTTAGATAATGATCACCTGTAAAATAATTTCTAATTTCAAAGGGCACAAGCAGCTCATTGGAAAGCAAGGTGCAGGTTTTGTGTTATCTTTTCATGCATTGTAAAAGGTTAGAGGAAACCAAGCATAAGTTTGAACAGAAGTGCAGCCGGTGGCTTGTAAGAGGGCCACCGATCATGTGCAAACTACTAGGTTTGCAGAAAATTTGACAAACAAATTCCAGTTCCATTTCCTAACCACCGTGCCACGGTAAGGATAGCGATCTTCCCCGGCACGTTGTACGTAAGCACGAGCACAGCGCTATCGTCTCAGAACCGTGTCAAGAAAACCTGCTCCTGTGGGCGTCGCTCCTCGGAGCCGGATGTCTCTGCGCGCGTCTACCCTGCCTCATTCCTGCCGGGAGACGACGCGTGCTGTCCTCCACCTGAAGCACCCCCTCTGCCTCTGTGTGTTTTCCTTGACGGGCTCCGAGTCCACAAGATGAATGAGCTCGACGTGGGCCTGGCTCCAGAGGTGATGGGCTAGAGTTGTCGTCCCTGTCCAATTCTCCTGAGTGGGCAGGCAAACACGGTGATGTTGGTCATGGAGACTCTGGGAGCTCGGCTTCTCAGCTGCTATAGACGAGCAGGCTGTAAGGCCTTTACTGACTGGGGGAGCGGAAAAGATGATGAGGATGGCAACATCACACATCGTTCCCTTCACATGGGCTTCCTCTCTCTGCATCGGGAATACAGCCTACAGCAGTTTGAATGGTTCCCTATAGTGACACATAAGCGTCTGCATGCAATGTAAATTCTGCAGAATCTATCTATCTATCTATCTATCTATCTATCTATCTATCTATCTATCTGTCTGTCTGTCTGTCTGTCTGTCTGTCTGTCTGTCTGTCTGTCTGTCTGTCTGTCTGTCTGTCTGTCTGTCTGTCTGTCTGTCTGTCTGTCTGTCTGTCTGTCTGTCTGTCTGTCTGTCTATCTATCTATCTATCTAGTATCTATCTGTCTGTCTGTCTGTCTGTCTATCTATCTATTGTTGCATTAGCTATTCATGTTTGCATCTATGCAATTTACTCCCGCCCCTAGTTAGTGGGTTAATAGTGTCTTTTCTGTTAAGCATTTGGCTAGTTAACGTTATCTGTCTGCCTTAAGCGCTTGGGTGTTGCAGTTAACCGATTGCAAAACAATTATTGATGTTTCCCTTTACTATCAGCTGTTTCCACACATTTTCTAGCAAGGGGGGCATTCAAAGGCCCAGGCACGTTCTCAGGTTCATACATTAGATATTAGCTTCCAGCTTTGAAGTGCACTGTAAGCACTTTAAAAGTATTAGTATGACCTCCCATGGCCCGTAAAGACCTTCAGGGGTCCCGGCACGCCCAGCTACCGAGACAGGGGAGCGTCTTTGATTTTATTGTCCCTTGACAGTAGAGACTTCATACTGTGATAAATAATACAGACTAATCCAGATCTTATTTGTGGCGATATGAAAGGATGTCGTAAATAGTTTATAATCAACACAGCGTCGAAAGACTGAAAATGACGCAAGTGGTGCCAGGGAGGGATCCGGGGAGCAGCTTTGGGGAAAGCTGATGGGGACACTTAGTGGTTTTCACCAGAACTGCAACACAATGATGTCGGTCTTGAATCTTTTCCATTGTCCCCAGGACCCCAGCGCCATGCCCCGGCCCACCTCTCAGGACCTGGCCGGCTTCTGGGATCTCCTGCAGCTCTCCATTGACGACGTTACCGTCAAGTTTGACCAGCTGCAGCAGATCAAGAACAACCACTGGAGACCTCTAGATAGCCCGGAGAAGAAGGTAGGGCTCACCTTCTGGACTCGGATCACCACTCAATTTCCAGCCGCTGTGCTACACAGGGGCTGCACTGATGTTACCGGTGTAGAGTGAATGCTAATGAGCCTATCGGTGACGAGATTAGATAGGGTGACCAGATTTGAGTTTGCAAAAAAGAGGACACTTCAGCGGGGGGGGGGGGTCACATACAAATGTGCATTCATACAAATGTGTCAACAGACATGGTGACTATGTATGATAATGAGCTTTATTGGCCGGCCCAACACTAACAGAAAAACACTGCCTCAAAAGGCTATTTTGAACACTTGAAAGTTTTAAATGTGCAAAAACAAACTGAAACAAAACAAAAACAAAACAAATTGTAGGCTATACAAGTAGTCACAACAATGGTAAAATAATAATAATAAAAAATAATCTTTGCTGAACATATGTGTGTCTGTAGGTCGTTGGCACCTTTATTTGCGACCGACACGTAAGTGCCTGCTTTGCAGGTCAGGCACTCAGCTTCATGTTGATCTCGACCGAGACGAAAACATGGAAATGTATGTTTCAATTCGTCTGTGAACTTACACTTGCGTTTCGGCATGGCTGAAGATGCCGGGTAGCCATGCGCGTTGCCAGTGGTAAACAAGGAAGTGTGCGCTAATGAGGTGAACCAATTAAATGTTTAGGCTTAGAATATCGACCAATGACGGTAGCTCTAAGGTCAGGCTCTACACCACACAATGCAAAGCGAACTGTAGGGGGAGGGCGTGATTAGGCTACTATGTGAATGAAAGAGAGAGCAATGCAAATTCGGTGAAAACACGTTTGAGGCTAGAATAACAAAATCCCGGACGATTTTGAAATTCCGCCCGGACACAATTTTAGGTTTCAAAAAGAGGACATGTCCGGGAAAAAGAGGACGTCTGGTCACCCTAGATTAGATATGTTCTGTTTTGTGATTAAAGGTCCTGTAGACAACTTTATTAGCTTCAACGTATCAATTTGAAGTAAATTTTGATTGCACAGTGTAATGGCTACAGAATAATGACACCATCGGCGTTTAGATTGGTTCCCTTAGCTTCCCTATAAGCCTCGATTTCACTATGCAGCTCTGTCTGCCACCGGGTACGATCTCCCGGGAAACATTAAGGCTCACTTTACGGTACAAAGAAAACGCGTCAACCATTGCGCGTGCAACCAAACCCAGGAGGAATAGCGCTTTTGTTTACCCCAGTAGCAATCGGTAGCTATCCATATCCCCATTAGCTATCCCCAGTAGTGGAAATGGCGGATGGTGGAGAAACTGAAGTAAAGCCAATCTGATGACACTACTTATATCTGCGTACGCTACGAGTATACTACCTGAATAAACCTCATGTCGCGACTCGCCAGGCGATCCAGTCAGGCTACCAACCCAGTTCGCTTTTCTCAACACATACTAAAGAATTTGTATCCGCTTGCATGTCTCCATTATAGACTAAATGAATGAATAAACTCACGGTTTGTCTCCTAATGTTTTCTTCTCCTTCCCCCTCCACCCCGACGCCAACCCCTGCTGCCGATAGTAATACTCAACACTAAAACTATGGTATTACTATGCAATGCACATCATTACAATAGCTGTTGCCTGCTCCCACATAAAATGACCTCAATTTCACTTTCCAGTGAACATGCTGCTTTCTTTCGCAGAGATTTCCAAACAAATGCGCGTCTTGTGTTGTTTGTGGTCGCTAGGAAACGGAAAGCGATCCAGTTTGTCTTTGCAGCGCAAAAATAATACTACTTTGAAACGTTAGGGTGGGAAAAGTTGTCGACAGCCCCTTTAAACAAAGAAGATGTCAGGGTCCGTACCGCGACGCTCTACGTCATATTTATTACCAATAACAATGACAATAACACTGCATTTGAGTTGTAAAAATAGTTATACTTATCATAGTTTTTTTTTTTTATTAATAACCAAAGCATGTGAAAAATAAAATAAAGTCATAAAAAAATCGGAAAAATCGTTATCTACCAATTTTCCTAACGTTTCTGCGTGTTTGTCTTTCCCGCGCACGTGTGTCTGTATGTGTGTGTGTGTGTGTGTGTGTGTGTCTTTTTTGTTTTCTCAAAGCCACAAGCTCCCTTACCAAAGAAGACCGTGAGACAGAGGAGCATGGTGACCCGGGAGAAGTCCCTGGACCTCCCCGACCGCCACCGCCAGGAGGCGCGCCGCCGGCTCATGGCGGCCAAGCGCGCCGCCTCCTTCCGCCAGAACTCTGCGTCGGAGCGAGCGGACAGCATTGAGATCTACATCCCAGAGGCTCAGACCAGACTGTGAAGAGGAGGAGGGGTGGGGAGGAGAAAGAGGAGGGAGGCGGTGGGTGGTGGCTGATCAAGGAGCTTCTCTTCCCTGCTCCTTTTCTCTCTGGACGACTTTAGAAACTAGCCTTCTTTTTTTAAGACTCGCTCTCTCTCACATACACACACACACACACACACACACACACACATGCTCTCTCTCTCTCTCTACTTTGTTGTTCCTTTCGACCATCTCTCTATCGTGTGATCTCGCCTGACTCCCATCTATGTCCACCGCCAACCATCACCCAGTGGGTCAGCCTGTAGGATGCGCCATCGCGTCGCCGGAGAGGGATAGTGTCACGCAATAGTGTGACGACGTGTGTTGCCACTTCCTGACATGGGTTTAGGGTTTTCTCATTGGTCTGCTGGTGATCGCCATGCCCAACCTCAAACAGCTCATCCAATCTCCCGGAAGCGTCCGTATTTATTTATTTTTTTACAGCATTTAAATTGTTTTGCTGTAAGTGCCATTTAAAAAAAAGTGCAGCTTTGAAAAAAAAAACAAATCTACCAGCAACCAGATCTTTGAGCTAAAAGAGTTTGCGAGAGAAGATATATTTAATATATGGGTTGTTTAAAAATAAAATAAAAGGAAGAATTTGTGCAAATTGAATAACCCTGTGTATCGGTTTGATCGCTACTACGAAGAGATGTTGATGACGTCCGTCTGTCCTGAGAGCGTCTTCATTCAATACTTTGGGTTTAACCATAAAACGAGAGCGAGAGTCAGCGAGAGAGAGAGAGAGAGAGAGAGAGAGAGAGATATATAATGTGGTCGATGTGGAAAATCGTTGAAAAGTGCCAATGCTTGAAAATACCTCAATGCCGTGCACATTGGCCGTGTTCACCCATGGAGTTGCGCTCCTGGACGGCTCAGTGTTGTTTCTTACCCACATCGTCAGGTCCAAGTGCAACATCCTGCTGATCGCGCGGGAAACCAATCGTAGGATGACGTCAGAACACTCGTTAGCCTTCGCGTCGCTCCCTGCCATGTGTCCATTCTGTAATCCCATTGATCGACCCATCGTTTACTTGAAACAGATAACGTGCCGATCTCAAGTCTTGTGCCAACATTATTTTTGTATTCGATTTTTTTTTTTTTTTTTGCATCCTAACCACTGCATCACTATATGTATGTATGTATGTATGTATGTATGTATGTATGTATGTATGTATGTATGTGTGTGTGTATGTATGTATGTATGTAAGTGTGTATGTATTTAGAATGATTTCTTTTGTGTGTGTGTGTGTGTGTGTGTGTGTGTGAAAATCCTCAGATCATATTATGTGTAGACAAATGCACTCAAGCACTTCTAAATCTCCCTCATTTCCAAGGGAAATGTACAGACCCGAGCTTACAAATTTACTGTTGTATTTTCAAATCCTGAGCAGGATGTGTGTTTTGCGTGTACTTTTCACGTCTTTGTCTTACCTTGTATCATAACGTATCTGTTACTTTTCAACATTTGCTTTTGTTCAATTCATTGAATTCATTGACTCACAATATATATATATATATATATATATATATATACAGTATATATATATATATATATATATATATATATATATATATATATATATATATATATATATATAATTTGTTGTGCTTTTCGTGTAATTGTCACATCTCTCGGGCTTTCTGAATCTAACCTCATCTATAGTCAATTAGCAGGGGAGGGGGGGGGACTATTGAACAAACATACTCCAATTCCCCTCATCCCTCTCCTACAACAGAGTCATAATTGTTGTAATTTTCTGAAGAAAAAATAACACTTTTCGTTGTGGAAATAGTCTCCTTTACCAATATTCGTACTGCCCCCACCCCGCACCCCCCCCCTTCCATCCAAACCACCCGGGAGATAAAATAAAATGAAGGGAAAATCAGACATTCGGAGAGGCAGGAAAGTACCGACATCTCAAGGGCTCCAGTTACAAAGGCTCTCCTTAGCCCCCTGCTATACATCGGAAAAGGAGACATTTACTCAGATGGTGTGTGTGTGCGCGGGTGCGGGTGTGCGCGTGTGCGTGTGTGCGTGTGTGCCCTTACACGCCCGCCCCATTGTTTGAGCTTGCGTTGCGGCTGTGCGTATTCCAGCACCCAACTCATGAATCACTCTCATCTATTGGTCATATTCCCCTCACCCCGGCCTCAATGTGTCCTGATTCACTCGGCATTGAACTAGAATTAGAACTAGAGCGACAGTTAGTATGGATGGACTGACTGACAGAGGGGGTCTGTCTGTGGCTCTTAAATCTTGGGGTAAATTCTCAGCATGTGAAGCATCCCCAGCTGCTCTGGAGCGTCCAAGCAGACTTTCTGCTGATCACATCCGAGTCTTCGTGGCTCGGTCATAAGTCATGAGAATGACTTATTCTACCCATATAGTGGGATTGTCTTTATTAGTTAGGTATTTGGATAATCAACCATATGGTGCTCATTTTTATTCTATTATCAGCACGAGGCAAACAATCAATGCAACACCAGACGCGACCAATTCATCACAGCACTTCAGTCTCATCACAGCACTTCAGTGTCATCACAGCACTTCAGTGTCATCACAGCACTTCAGTCTCATCAGTGTGACTTGATTGTGGTCATTTTGGCGACGTTGGTGTGAGGAGTATGGGCTTATAGGATAGCATGTGACAAAGACGCAAGTACGTCGGTGTTAAAGGGACCTAACAGGTTTCTTTAATGGGTCATTGATTTCTCCTCGGGGATTTGTTGGCCTGTTTGTACACACAATACTCCCAAATAGATGGTATTTCGATATGTCTTTCAGGAGTTGAACTGGTAAATCAAAAAAAAAGAAATCCCTAAAACATATCATAGCAAACCTACGCTTTCACTTGGCTGGAAAATGCTGTGTTATGTTTCGTTCCCACATGCGTCAGTCCACAGTTTGAAAGAAAACCCATTTGACACTGTATTCAATATATAAATCAGTATGAATACATTATGAGGCTGCAACACTCAACAGGGCTGAGTGTCATACTGCTACCACAGAATGACCCTAATATCAGCTAGGTCCCACACCCTCCCATCTCATTTCACTGTAGGGTCATCACCACGGCTTTGGGGCAGTACACTGGCACACATATAATTGATATTTACAGTATGGACACGAACACCCTAGTGCCCCTGCCACCTCTTCAGGAGGAGCGGCGCCTTTGACCTCATGTGATTTCTGTTTTGTTTTATTTTATCCTATTGCAGAGTGTCAGTATGGGTTTGTCACGGTGGGGGCGTGCGGACCCATGTGTCTGCGATGCCGGGGCCCTTGGCAGAGGAGAGACAGCTCCACTGCTGTGCTCTCAGAGAAACACAGACAGGCTGGCAGGCAGACAGACACACTCGCTCTGACACATGCTGGCTTGGAGCCGGCAACCAGAGCTCTGCAGCTCTGGTTGCCAGACTGTTGCTGTTTGTTGTGCCGCCCTGCTTGAACCAGTTGACATTTGTAAAGTCTAGCTGTGATGTCTGTGAAGACCCCAATTCACATTTGATCACGACATCAACAGGAACAATGTATCATCGACCGAGACAATGTGTGCATTGTTATTCCCCAACAAGACTAGATAAAAGTTATTTGTTTAAATGAAGCAAACAAGCTTATGTAGGATTTGAGGGCCTTAGTGAGATCAAGCAATCAGGCACCAAGGCCCTTTGGAGAAAGCATTGATAACCACTTTGTTTGGAAGCTCTCAAGGCTGCAGGACATAATACTGTTTTGTTATTTTATGTGCTCAGTCGTCTGCCTGTCTGGGCTTTACAGATGTGTGCGTCATACAAATAGCCTGTCTCATATGCAAATTGATCAGGGCTGTTGGGGGGGAAAAAAGGCTTATTGTGTGATTTGTGTGAAGCACTATGCTATAACAACCACATTAATACAGGTTTGAAGCTTTCAAACCCTCCATACAAGCCTCCTCATAACTCGGTTCATTGTCCTTGTCAAGCTTTTCCCAGTGAGACTGTGGCTATTTTAAAGGGATAGATAATTAGTGCCAAAAGTCAAACGTGAAAACGTGTCTGTCAGAATGAGTTTGTGAGTAGTAGAAGTTTGGAATTGGATATTATTAGTGTGGATGTCATAGGTTTTTGTATTTAATTTTCCTCTCTGAAGAGGTAACAACACAATAAATGGAAGATGCATATATTTCACTTTCATGAGGGCAACAGCGAGCTCCAAGTGCAATTTTCCTACTGAGGATGATCTAAGCATATACATTGTTGCATTGCATATATACACACACACACATACACACAAACACACACATACTCACTCACTATATTCTTGGTATAGAGTTGTGTAAATCATAATTCATCTCATGTTTGTTCAACACAAGATATCACGTTTCCATGGATACTTTTTGTTATTTCCCCCGACCATATGGTAGAGAGACGATCATGGAGATGCAGAGATCCATCACTTCCTGTTGGAATGTGAAACAACTATAATTACTATATAGATGAAAAAAGAAAAAGGTAGTTGTTTAGCGGAAAAAATAATATTTTCATCTCTTGTATATCATATCTAAAGTGAGGATTAATATAAATGCCAAATATTCATTATTTGTAAAGAAATATAGATATATATATATAGATATATAAATATATAATATATGCTTCATTAAGACATAACTATTTTCTGTTCCGGCTCACGCTTGCTCCTTCTCAACGTTTTCATTTTGTTATAGTTTCTTATAAGCTGTTATGATGGCATGCAAATTACTGATTCTGAATGTAGGCCCATTATTTACGGATATTGTTTGAAACCATGATGCAGTTTTTGTTGTTGATTTATATATTTTCTTCATCACAAATGCGTTTTTCAATGTGTTATATCTGCGCTATGTTTTCACAATGTATTACTATTATTTTGGAAGAATACATCTATTTCCAATTCATTGATTCCCAAGGAACTTCTAAAACAAATTTTGCTTTCTTTGAGTTGTTTGATCATTGCTGAGGACATCCAGTGTAAATAAATAATTCTGCAATTAAATTTTTGGAAGAAAACGTTTGGAAAATGTTGTGTATGCGGTGCTTTTTTGATCATATTGAAATATTCTGTGTTGTACTGGTTTTATGACAATAACAATAACAAGGATTGATATGTGCGTAGTTACAAATGTATGAATATCCAAAACCAGGATTGTCCTGCAGTTTCATCGGCAAACTAAGTACGCTATCGTGTGATATATTTGATATGATAAGGATCATCCTGAGCAATGTTGTACTGGTTTCATAAACGTTAGGGTTAGGTTATAAAAGGTTATATAACAGGAGAGAGTTGAAGTACAATACACTGTAATAGCATAATTTAGAATTCAATTCAATTCATATTACTTCATCATTTCACAGTAAAATCTTTCCATACTTGAAGGTAAGTATTGGGTGCATCTCTGTCCTAGCCAAGACCAAGTTGAAGATTAGCTTAGTAGAGAGTTACACTAACATCAAAACATCACGTTTTTCTCAACGCATTCGGCGTTCAGTGACAACTGTATAGCATTTTGCCCTATTTCAATTGTCTGAAGTGTTTATTGTAGGCTATATGCTTTCTATACTGTCTGAGAAATAGTTGTGATATGTAGGGCCTATCTTTTTAATCATAAATTGTTCATAAATATTTACTTTAGTGTGTATGTGTGTGTGTGTGTGTGTGTGTGTGTGTGTTATTTGTGCAATTTATATCTTTATAGACACAGAACGGTATGGTGAAGTCGAAGGCCCAGACTGGAGATATCTGTCTCTGGGCTCATCAGAGAGAATAACATTTTTCTCACAAGAAGACCATGTGCCGTCCAGCAACAAGCCTGCGTCCAACAGCTCTGTGGTGGTGGCGCACTCGGGCGCCCCGCTTAACCCCATGCCAGCTGAAGCTTAATAATTATTATTATTATATAATTATATAACATACATTGTTATATTATTAATATGAATTATGGACTGGTGTAATCAAATATTGGTTAAAGTTCAAGGGGCAGCTCCCTGCTCCTTTTCTCAGATGACTTCTTACAAACAAACTGTCACTTCTTTCAATGCCAGAGGGATGAGATCTGTTGAGTTCTCAATATATTAATATAAATGTAAGAAATAAAGAAATGATCCGCCTTTGTTTTGAAATCACGCCAACAGAGCAACCATTAGCGCGACCATCTATGGACATCGGTTTTGTGTTGTTGCTGATAAGTGCCAACATCTATTGAGCACATAGAGAGGCTAAGTCAAGCTCATGTGTCACGTCTGGACCTGAGTAACAGAAAGGTTTGTATTGGGAGTCGATCTGATTTGGATCTGAATCTCCATTAAATGTTGCTGGCAGGGTTTATTAAAAAAAAGGGGTCATGGGTACAAGACAATTTATTATGAATGTGTTGTCTTATTATGTATTCATGTATTTATTATGTATTTATTGAACACACTGTAACATAGGCTACAATTAACTCATAAGTAAATATAGGCCTACATTATATATCATTTTTGTATATTTTTTGATTTTTGGCTAATATCTCTCTCTCTCTCTCTCTCTCTCTCTCTCTCTCTCTCTCTCTCTCTCTCTCTATATATATATATATATATATATATATATATATATATTATTATTATTATTATTATTATTATTGTATTTGTTTTGTACTAATAATAAATGTGTAATTTTTCTTTATTTTGAAACATGGTTTCACCATGTTTAACTTTACAAGTTAAGTTCCTCCGATCTCCTCCAAACCTGCACCCCAGCTTTGGTGCACTTGAACTGGATTCCCATCCTCTCCTGTGATACCCTCGTAACAGTAATTGAGCCCATGTAATACGACTATACATAACTCGGGCCACTAGAGGGCAGTGTGACTCTGCTTGTGGGACTGGAACCGTGATGACTACAAGGATAACCAAGTCATGAGACTTTGCAGTAAGGCCTACTTGTCTTAAAGGCCGTGGTGCCAGGGCCGGATCAGTAACCACAGGGGCCCCTGGGCAGTGGCACTGTCAGTCCAGAGGTCCTACCGACCTACGACCGACGGGGGGGGGGGGGGGGGGCGATCGCAATACAGCCCGGACCAGACTCCTCGTTCAGGGGGTCCGGACTCAGAGTTACGGGGGGGCTGCCCCCCCCCCCCTAGAACCGCCACTGGGTGCAGCGCAACGGCTCCGGCGGACAGTTTAACATAGAAGCGAGAGATAATAGATATGTTGCTCACTGCCCTACGCCCTTTAGATATCGTGGGCCCCTGGGCAATAGGCTCTGTGCACAACTCGCGTGACATACTTCCGTTTTCCCCGGTTGTCGGCAGAAGAGTTTCCGGTTTTCTTCCTGCTTCACTACAACAGCGGTGAATATGAATCAAAACGAACAAATGAGAGCTGTAACTGTACGAAAGAAGAAAAAGAATAACATGAGGGATGGATATAAGTTGCAGAATGTTGTAGGGGGCTCAAATGAGCATTGTTGTGTGCCACTGTGTACTGGATCGAGTCGGTATAACACCGAACTCAGCTTCCACCGGTTTCCTAAACATACTGGCCACCGTACACAGTGGCTTCACAAGATCCGCAGAACCGGGGTTTACCATTACTCCGCATACAAAGGTCTGCAGCCGTCATTTCACCAAGGACCAGATCCGCACCACTGCAAAAGGAAGACGGTTTTTAACTGCCAACGCCATACCAACCTTGTTCGAGTGGAACGCTTACAGCAACGAGACGCGGGCCGCTGTTTGGGAGCGCCGCACTCGTCCGACATCGAGTCCGGAACCTGGCCCGGCGGAGACCGAGGAGGAGATTGTGGATATGGTCCCGATGCCCATAGACCACGATTACGTGGTCTATGGATTTATGATCTATGGTCTATGGTCTATATCTATGATCTATGGTCTATATACATTTCTAATGAAATGTAATGCAAATGTTTATTTACTGGTATAAATTTATGATGCAACATTGAATGTAGTGAGTTGATTTTTGGGTCCATTGAATGAGAAGTAGACTCAGCAGACATCCGGGCAGTATCAACAATACATTTATTCATATTCTGGTTACCTAACATTACCTTCGCCGATCTATACACACTTTACACAAATAACATAGTATGCAAAAAACACCAAAAGGTGTGAAAAACTGTGTGCTTCTCACCGGTAAGTAGCACACCTGCTGAGTGATTATGACATCATAAACTAGCATCTGTCATGAGTGAATAACTGCTGAAAACATGCAGTATTTTGTTCACATATGAAGTACATTACTTTGCACAAAATAGCATTCAAAACAGAAAATGTAACTTTGACAGACCTATGGTCTATATACATTAGAAATGTATATAGATCATAGATATAGACCATAGATCATAGATATAGACCATAGATCATAAATCCATAGACCACGTAATCGTGGTCTATGGGCATCGGGACCATATCCACAATCTCCTCCTCGGTCTCCGCCGGGCCAGGTTCCGGACTCGATGTCGGACGAGTGCGGCGCTCCCAAACACCGGCCCGCGTCTTGTTGCTGTAAGCGTTCCACTCGAACAAGGTTGGTATGGCGTTGGCAGTTAAAAACCGTCTTCCTTTTGCAGTGGTGCGGATCTGGTCCTTGGTGAAATGACGGCTGCAGACCTCTGTATGCGGAGTAATGGTAAACCCGGTTCTGCGGATCTTGTGAAGCCACTGTGTACGGTGGCCAGTATGTTTAGGAAACCGGTGGAAGCTGAGTTCGGTGTTATACCGACTCGATCCAGTACACAGTGGCACACAACAATGCTCATTTGAGCCCCCTACAACATTCTGCAACTTATATCCATCCCTCATGTTATTCTTTTTCTTCTTTCGTACAGTTACAGCTCTCATTTGTTCGTTTTGATTCATATTCACCGCTGTTGTAGTGAAGCAGGAAGAAAACCGGAAACTCTTCTGCCGACAACCGGGGAAAACGGAAGTATGTCACGCGAGTTGTGCACAGAGCCTATTG
>JAOPHQ010002376.1:0-64169 GCA_030340625.1 Merluccius polli | reverse complement strand
CGCGCGCGTTCCTCCTGTCCGTCTGTGTGCAGCATTAACACAGCAGTCACCCCCCCCCCCCCCCCCTACCTGAGCAGCTATACATGAAAAGTGGGTCTGGTGTTTAGAGTAAGTGGAAACTGATACGGTTGAGTCCTTGTCTGCATTGACACAGGGTTGAGGAGTTGCATGTGAAAACACATGGGCGGAGGACAGGGGTGAAATGTGTAGTCAAGAGAGGGAAAAGAGCAGGCTTATCTAGCCTTTGATCTGGGGAGGTTAGGGATAGGAAGAGTAAAGTTTATAGCTACTGATGCTGTTGGCCATTAAAGCAATGAAACGGGAGAAAAAAGGTCTGCAAACTGGGCTCAAAGTCCACAGTATTCATTACAGAGGACATGGGCAAGACAGACAGACAGACACACACAGACACAGACACACACACACACACGCATGGATGCACACACCCACCCACACACACCCACACACACCCACACATGCACATACACTCACACCCATAGTCTGCTAAAGTGAGACATGGACAAGAGAATGGCCTTGTTGGTTTTACGATGATGACGCTCTCGGTTAGGTTTCACTTTGCAGACACCCCCCCGCCCGACAATGGATGCAGCCAATGGCTCAAAGGCAAATGTCAATCATTTATGGTCAGGAGCCAATGAGGAAGTCTGTCCCCCAAAGCAAATGCTTTGATTTGTTTAAAGGGTGTAAATGGCTGAGAACACACCCGTAGGAAGACACACATCCTACTACTTCTTAGCCTTTTGTGCAATTATGTGTGTGCGTGCATGTGTGTGTGCATGTATTTATGTGTGCGTGTGTGTGTGTGTTTAGGAATGCACGCACATGTGCTTGGTAGCGGATTCCTGAGTGGCTGCCAATGTGATAGTAATCAACCTCGCCTTCGAGAGCCCAAGGTCAGAGGTCAGCCAGCGCTGTGATCGTGTGTTTGTTATTGCTATGTTGCCCTTGGACAGGTTAACATAGCACACAACATTTGGCTGTGTGCTTACATCCTCTCCTCCAACACACACACACACACACACACATGCGCACGCATGCACGCACACACACACACACACACACACAAACACACAAGCAGACACACCGCAGTCATTGCCTGAATGTGTGTGTCCATAAGATGAAGTAAAGGGTCACTGGCCAACCTGCTGATAGGTCCTAGTTGAGCCAAACTGAAACGCTACCCCACTACAAGGAGGAGTGAAGCCCAAACACTTCCACTCTCTGCCACTCTATCCCCTAATCCAGAGGGGGGAAATGGCCTTGCGCTGAATCAGGCACTTGAGATGTCTATCTCTGTGTCAATGGCTGACATGTTGCAACTGAAACCCGAGCTCCAACTTTTACCTGAACTTTTTTTTTTCTCCTCCCTCCTCCATTGCCTTTTTCATGTATGTTTTTTCGTCTTCTTCTTTTTCTTCTTCTATTCTCTCTCTCTCTCGGGTCTAGGTTTGGATTTATTCATCTGGATGGGCGCGCAGCGGTGGTGTGGGTACCCCCGTGGAACGGCTTCATCCTCGTGGGAACGTCTCACGGCCGCCGCCTCCACGCAACTACTATGACAACATGCTGCCACGTTCGAAAAATCCACCGAGACAGTTGTGCTGCCGCGCGTGCAGTCGCAGTCGCACCAGCGGCGGAGGTATGCTGGTGCGGGTGTCAGAGGATAGCTCTGTGTGCGTCACAGGTCTCCGCGCAGTCTGCTGGAGAGCTGCCCACCCACCTCCTTGATTTTCGTTTTCTTCAAACACCCGACGAAGCCCCGCTAATACGGAACATATTGGAGGTTTTAAGAGGCTTTGGAGCGGCGGTTCTCAAAGTGGGGTCCGGGGACCCCCGGGGGTCCGTGGCATACGGCCAAGGGGTCCGCAAAATAATTAATAAAACACGTACATCGTTTATTAATAATATTTGTTCTTTTTTAAATAAAACAAGTTGCGATAATTACTCACTGCGTCATTTTCTTCAAGGGAGATCTAACTTGAAAGTTAATTGAGCCAGTAGGGGGAGCACAAGATTTCCAAAAGATGTTATTAATACATTTCCCGGCAAGTAATGCAAGGACAATATATTTTTTACATTAACGGGTTCAACGGGTTAGATTCAGGTTGCAAACTATTACAATGGTAGAGGGGGTCCTTGTGAATATGTGGGCCGCGGGCCGCTGGGTCATGGGAGGAGGAGGGCCAAGTCAGAAAGAGTCAGCCAGACGGACAGACAGACGGTGAGTCCAAAGTATAGCCGCTGATTAACAACCCATGGGCCCAGGGAGGGATATTAGATACAACATGTTGAGGAACCAGAACCCTGTCCTTGAGGCTCCGCGAACGCCCGCCAAATAATCACATGTAAGATACCCAGAATGGACCGCTACTCTTTCCCGTGCCCCTCGGTGCCTTGCCGACTTTTCCCCCGCTATCGGTTCTGTGGCCGTTTCTGCGGTCACGTTGACTTCTGCGCAAGCATTTGAGGCATGAGACTAAATCATTGGATTGCATTTCATTCGACAAAATTGGAGGAATCAAGGAAACCCCAAAGTGTGCACAAAAGTGAATCAGTGCACCACCATGAAAGCACACGTGTGAGTGTGAATGTGTGCATGTTCCGAATGGTCCTACAAAGGGTTGTGGATCCCCTGTGTGTGTGTGTGTGTCTACACATGTGTGTGTGTGTGTGTGTGTGTGTGCGTGCGTGCGCGTGCTTGGGGTGCAAAGGTGGTGGTTACGTTAAAATGAGAACAAATGGGCGAGCATGAGCGAGCTGAGCATGAGTGATGGGGCTGCCTGGGCGGAAACAGAAGCATTAGTGTGTATGTGCAATTGGTCCTATGCTCTGCACACACTCAGTGAGGTTGTTGCAAGGGATGGGGTGGGGGGGGGGGTTTGGGTGTATGGGGGGGGGAGGAGGGTAGAGGTGGGATGGAAGGGGGGTTTGGATGAGAGTAGCAGGGCAGATGAGTGGAACAGTGCAGGATGGAGCTGATGTCAGAACGTGCCAGAACTTTCCATGTGTCACTGATTAAGGAGGTAGCGTTGCAATGATTTAGATGACAAAGAATCACATTAGGGCTCCATCGATCCAAAATGTGTGTGCAATTGTCGGTTGGTGCATTTGTGTGTGTGTGTGTGTGTCTGCGTTGTGTGTGTGCACATGTGCATGTCTCTACTGTGAGTATGAATTAATGATGTCGTGAAGTGCCAGATACTTTTGACACAATGTACGCGCCAGAGGGATTTCATGAAATTAGTTTATTTTCTATTTTCTGTTCATTTTTTCTCTTGTTACCTAGAGATCGTTGGGTAAGACATGAACTCTTGCCTGGAACTGGTAATTGCAAAATGATAAATTCCAGACAGAAAATGAGTTATAATACAAACAGACGTGGTATTTCATTTTATTAACAAATAAAACCCATCAGATATAAATACTTTATGTAACAGTGTGTGAATATCCTAAAACAACAACTCTACTTCTCAAAGAAGCACATATCATGATATCTCCATTATATGAAATCTAATATATACATCATGCTTCGCTATTGAATAAGATACATACACCCTATCTTTAGATGTCACAATAATTTATAATATGTGACATGACATGCATGTATTCCATCTCCATGATATAATCTAAGCTCTTTCTACGTGTGTGTGTGTGTGTGTTTCTATGTGTGTACATGTATGTCTACATGTATATGCGCTTAAAGTGAAAACAAATGAGAGAATGGGTGAAAAGGACAGGCAGACCAGACAACAAGGAGGGGATAAGTGAGAGAACAGCCGGCACATTTAAAAAACTCTGAGTACGACCTGTTTTATCTCAATATACGGAGAGGAGGGAGAAGGTGAAGGACTGGAGGGAGAAAAAGTGTGAGAGAGAGAAGAGAGAGAGAGAGAGAGAGAGAGCGAGAGAGAGAGAGAGAGAGAGAGAGAGAAAGAGAATAAGGTCCTGGTGAGGACAAGGCCACGCTAGGCCTTGTGTGGCTAGAGGAGGAAAGGGGGGGGCGGGGGGGGAGATGAGGCTGCAGGGGCCAATTGTGGCTGCTGTATAGGCTTGGGGGCCTGCCTGTCTGGAAGGCAGGGGAGGCTGGCTCTCGAGGGTTAACTGATTAGGGCCATAATTTGAGGGGCGTCTTGAGGGAGCTGCCCCGCTGCCCACCCATGGGAGGCTGGATGTCTGAAGTGGAATAGGACCCTCGGAATGCCAACACACACACACACACGCGCACGCAAAGGTATACGCACACATGCACACACACACACACACACACACACACACACACACACACACACACACACACACACAAAGGTGTATACACACACACACACACACGTACACACGCAAAGGTATACACACATGCACGCAGACACAGGCACACACACACAAAGGTATACACATGCACGCAGACACACGTGCACACACACACGTGTGCACGCCCACACAGACAGACATGCGCGCACACACACACACACACACTCACACACTCACACACAAAGGTATACACACACATGCAAGCAGACACGCACACGCACACACACACACACACACACACACACACACACACACACACACACACACACACACACACACACACACACACACACACACACACAGGTTTGCCTACTTCCGGACATGCAGCCCTGCTGTAGAAGTGATGGATAGGCAGGAGTGGGCCTTGGGGACAGGAAGTGGAAGGTTTAAACACAGCACCAGAGGAGCCAGCAGCAGAGCAACTTACCTTTCCCTCACACTGAAATCTCTCATCAATAAAGCCGATGTGAAGAGGTGAGCCTTTTTACTGGCCTACTAATGTGTTTTCCTTTCATGTCACCCCGTTCCCAGTCAGCCCTCATTCACACCAGCACTTTAAGGACGGCGCGGCGGCCCCTCACCTGAAGGCTGCTGTATTGACTATTCTTCCATATTGCCATTATTTTATTGGCGTCGGAAAACAAGGACAAAAAACAAAGCTGTATATTTGCTTTATATTCATAACAAATCATCATTGGATGTAGGGCTGGGCAATATATCGATATTATATTGATACAGTGATATGAGACTAGATTTTAGATATCGTAACATCATGATATGGCATAAGTGTTGTCTTTTCGTGTATCTACACAGTACTTTTAATTTGACAAGTATTTAATTCACACAAGAGAATACAAAAATAGGCTTTACCATGTGATTATTTTATATAGACATTTATTAATTGAATTACCACAAAACATGCTATATCGTGATATACCTGTATATGGTTATCGAGATATTAAATGACCTATGACCTACAGCAATGCAGTGTTTCGAGGTAACAAAAATAAAAAATAAAATAAAACGTGCATGCCCTAATTATGCTCATGTAACATAGTTGAAAAGGTTCAGGATGCTGTTGTAAATGTACCTGCATTGAGTAGTAATAGCAAAGGATTATGGGTAATCCTCAAAGCAACGGAGGATTTGCCACGAGGTAACGTGTCTGTGAATGTCTGTGGACAAAATAATGTTAACTAACTTGAAAAGCACATAAAAGTTGAGCTGGCTTTATTTGGCTGGATATTATTTGTTTCAGATTAAATTCGCCATGTTTTCATTAAGTTAACTATTCATTTTTTATGTGTTTTATTGCCAGTAAAAATCTCTCCAGTATGGCTGGTTAACATTAACGTGACGCCGTCTTTCCAGACGGCGCATGCGCTGTTTGTCCACAAGAGATGTCTTAAATGCAGGTATGTTACAGTCGTTCTATAGTGTGGTCATATTTTAAACATGCAGATGGAGTATTTTCCATGGTTTACTTGCCTGCTGTGTCTTGTAATGTAACTGAGTTACATCATTGTTATAAAATGAGAAATGTTAAAAAAAAAAAAAGAAAAGTGAGTTTGAAATCTGTATAAATATATTTTTGTTTATATTTTCTGTATTTTCTCCTCGTAAGTTTAAGAGAGAGACAGTTTCTGTTCTGTTTTATTTATTTTGTCTACATGAATTTAAAACCACTATACGATCACTGTGTCGATGTATTGTACAGAGTATAGATTTTCAAAAGTGAAACATGGGTAATCCTAAAAGCAACGGAGGGTTTGCCACTAGACGGCGCATGCGCTGTTTGTCCACAACAGATGACCGTTCTACTGTATTGTCCTTTGTCTTCGATGCAGATGTGGAATAAACCTGCTGCTACCACAAGCCTGACCGGCTAGATTGACTTAAACAGGAGACGTATCACAGAGGTCACGCTCGGCGTATCACATGTATCGATGGACGCGAGGCTGTACAGAAAGACCGAAGCCCGTGTGAACTCCCGTCCTAAAAGCTAGTAACGCTTTGTTTTCCCCCGTGGTGTTTGGCCATTGCCATGGTGCTCCGCAGATATCCACGGTAAACAAGCAGCCCGCAATCTGCTATTAGATCAGACGCTATTAGGGTGGCGAGGAGTCACTGAGCAAACAGCCCTGTTTGCATTTAAAGCCGGGTTATCTAATCTAGTCAGCGGGGATGAGCTGGACTTTGGAGTTCACCGGCAGACATGCTGTCCCATCCACTGGCATTGTTTAAAAAAAATAAAAAAAACGTACACACACACACACATGCACACACACGCACACACACACACGCACACACACAAGGTCCTGCGGCCCGCCTCCATTGGTGGACCGGGTTTTTTTACGCGGTGCCGTGTTTAAGAGCGCGGCCTTTATGGGTTTTGGGATCAGATAAGGATTAATTAGGCCGTCATCCAGGTGCTCTCGCTGAGGGTCAGTTGAGGTCGTGGCGCCGATGGTCCGATGCTTGTGACGCCGGCGACGCACGCCCTCGCGTACATTAGACGTGCTCCAGTGGAGGGTGCGACGGGCGGGTGGGTTATATTATAACAGAATAAATAACCCCAGACAGGTTTGTGCGGGGGGAGCGAGTCGTTAGGGGGGGGATGGGGGGGGAGAAGGGAGAAGGGAGGGCGGTGCAGCCAGTGACCGCCATACTTGTCTCCCCCTCTCAACGCTGATTGAGTCAGATAGCGCACCTCCTCCTTTAGCGTGTTGTACCTCCTTAACCTTGTCCTAAACACCTCCGCTCGGTGGGGGGGGGGGGGGGGGGGGGGGCGTACACGTATATAGTGTGCGTCTCTGTACTGTATACGTGTAATTGTCTGGTTGTTTAAGTTCCTCGATGCGCTCCGCTAACCCGCCTGTCAGGATCCGCATCCACAAGACTTGACCCTGTAATCCCTGTTTGGTAAACTGACTCCGGGGCTTGTCTCGCAAAACCACGTGACCTATCCTCTTTCCGCCTCTGTCTTTCTTTCTCTCTCTCTCTCTCCTTCGGTGCTCCTGTCTCGGAGTACTCCTCCTGTCCGGGCGGACGAGGGGGCAGAGGAGAGAGGAGAGGAGGAGAGGAGGAGGCCCTGTTTTGCGGGGACTTGGCCTCGCCCCTGGTCTGCCCAGCGTCAGGGTTAAGTGCCTCTGACAGCCCACCGCACAGTTATTAACTGTGATCCGCCACCACAGGGGCCCGGGCAACCCCGGGGCCGAGGAGCGAGTGGGTGCTGGAGGGGGGGTGGGTGAGGGGGGTGAGGGGGGGTGCTGCGGGGGGGGGGGGGGGGGGGGGCAGGGGGGGAGTGGGGCTGGTTCCACCAGAGGGCTCTGTGCTGAAAAACAAAGGCCGCTTTCACCACCCCTGCCACCCCCCCCCCCCCCCTCCCGCCCGCCTCCTACTCCCCCACCCTACGCATCCCCTCCAAGAGCTAATACATATTTACATCATTTCATATACTATGCATACAGGTTTTCCTCTCTCTCTCTTTTTTTTTTAACATCTCTCTCTCTGTCGCTCTCGCTCTCTCTCTCTCTCTGTCGCTCTCTCTCTCTCTCTCTCTCTCTCACTCTCACTTTCGCTCTCTGTCTCTCTTTCCCTGTGTAAGGGATCTAATATGGCTTTTATTCACGGGAGTTTGGAGGCGGTTACGGTCTTCCTGGGAAGCGGTTCCCGGGCCAAGCATCCCAGGTCCCAGGCGCTGATGGTTACAGTAAAGAGCAGAGAGAGAGGGGGGGGGGGGGGGGGGGCTGAAATATAAAAAAAAAAATCCTTTTGTGAAACCTGCTATACACAGCGTATAGTGCAGTAGTATGTAGAGTCTCGATTCTGGCCATTTCCACCCGACCGAGGGTATGTGCTTACTCAACGCTAACTGTAATGCGGGGCTCTAGCAGTCGAGATCGGATAACTCAGGCATTATACCGCTCATGCTATGTTGTCTATAGACGCCGGTCTTTCATCCATATAGGTGGTCTGCGAAAAACAGTGTTTGTCCTGTCCCGGCCCCCGAGCCGCCCATTCTCTCTCTTCCTCAGGATGTGGGAGACCAGCGAGGCACCACCACCGCCGCCCCCTCGCCCGACAACCCACCCACCCCACCCACCCACACCCCCACCCACACCCATAGCACCCTCTTCTTCAAATAACTTCACAACACGGGTCATTAGATGGCAAAATAGGAAAAATAAATAGAAACGTGAAAGGGGAAGAGAGAGCGAGTGAGAGACAGGAGGCAGATATGGAGAGAGGGAGAGAGGGAGAGAGAGAGAGAGAGAGTGACAGAAAGAGAGAGAGAGAGAGAGAGAGAGTGACAGAAAGAGAGAGAGAGTGACAGAAAGAGAGAGAGAGAGAGAGAGAGAGACAGACAGAGAGAGACAGAGAGAGAGAGAGGCTACAGGGAAGAGGCAAAGATAGACAGGGTGAAAGAGAGAGAGAGAAAGAGGAGTGTGTGTGTGTGTGTGTGTGTGTGTGTGTATGGGGGAAGAGGAGGGTGTGTGTGTGTGGGGGGGGGGTGGTATCCATAATGACAGTTGACTATGTTTAGGCCCCAGAAAGGCATTGGGATAAACAGCAGCTCGTCCTAGCTAACAGGAGGGCTTGAAGTTTGCTGAGAAAAAAAATCCCTAAAGCCGCTTTTTTTTTTGCGCTGCCCGCGCTTCCCATAATGATAGCCCCACCATTCAATTGTTGAATAGTTGAGGCTTTTCCCTTTGAGGTGACTGTCTTTAATATAGCAACACGACATACACAGCGGCGCAATGGTCGTCCCCAGCGGTGTTCAAAGTTGTGGCAGGAGAAGGACACGGCTGACATGGATTATTTCTTACAAAAGCTGCCCTTTGTTTGCTTTATGCTCAGATCCCGCAAATCGCAGGCTTTGTCCGTCAACATTTCTTATTTTGGATAAAGCCCTATTTTTTCTACTCTCTCTCTCTCTCTCTCTCTCACCCCCCCCCCCCCCCCCCCCCCCCCCCCACCTCTCCTGTGTGCTGTCTTCTCCCGTCATGGCATGTGTTGGTGTTACAGAGCATCGATGACCGCATGTATATACACACACACACACGCACACACGCGCACGCGCACACACACACACATGCACACACACGCACGCACACACACACACACACACAGCCGGATGACTTTTTCGCTGCGTGTTGAACTCATCCTTGTTGGGGTTGGCAGCAGGCCTTGAGGTCAAGTGGGGGATTTCTCACTTCATAAACCTTATTAAACCCGCGCTTTTAGAGTATTAAAATAAATGGACCGATTACGGGGTGAATATACATGAGACATTCATTTTGTATCATACAGATGATTTGTGCAGTCATCTCTATTTTATTTGAGATCATCGGACTCAAAGTGAAATGGCAAAAATAGTCCAAATTCTCTTCTAAAATATGACGCTTGTAATTAAACTTTAGTTGGAAAGTGACAAAAATGAACGTAAAAATGAACGCAACGCTTCCGGTTCATTACATTATTAGAAGAAACGAACGGCGAAAACACGAGAAATGTTGTAAAAAATGTAATTTTCTTTGGCCGTTTTACTTTTCGGAGCCCGTTTGCAGAGTGTGTGTTCCTCGCTGAGCGAAGCTGCGGGTGTATTTGGTTCCAGAGCTCTGCTCAACATAGCCTTGCTCCCGACAGGTCAGGCACCATTAACACAGCACACTGCCATGTCAGAGCAGGTCAAAACACCCGCTGGCGCCGCCGCCGCCGTCGCCACACACACGCGCACACACACACACGCACACACACACGTGCACTCACACACACACACACACACACACACACACACACACACACACATATATGCACGCACGCACACAAACACATGCAGAGAGAGAGAGAGAGATAGAAAGAGAGAGAGAGCCAGAGAGGGAGAGAGAGAGAGAGAGAGAGAGAGAGAGAGAGAGAGAGAGAGAGAGAGAGCCAGAGAGAGAGAGAGCCAGAGAGAGAGCCAGAGAGAGAGGCAGAGGCAGATTGCTCAATTAGCCCTCCTCTAGCCTGTGCCTCTCTTAACCCTGCAGCTACACTTACGAGTCATTACGCTCAGGGTCAAGTGTGATCCCTGTACTTATCTGCATCAACAACTCAAATGCTTATGCACGTGCACGTGTACACACATGTGCACACACACACACACACACACACACACACACACATATAAGCGTATAAACATACACACACGCACACACACACACAGAGCAAACCTTATGGGGGAGGGAGGATCGAGGGTCATAAAAATGGATTTAATAAAGGATGTCTTTAGAGAGGCAATGCTGCCCTCATGTGATTGGTAGCTACAGACTTTCCCAACACACACACATACGCACACGCACACACATACACAGTAAATAAATTCAACCACGCTATCATTACTGACGTAGTCCCGTCCTCTGATACCACATGTGACTGGGAGGCCACCCCTGAGCCACCTCAGACTTAATAATACGCCATTGCGGTATTTGGTCATCAACAAGCGCGGGACTTCAATGAGATGTGACATGTGTGACCTACACGCCACACACCTCCCGTTCAGGGATTTTGGCCCCCTTGTGTGGGTGTGTGTGTGGGTGTGTGTGGGTGTGTGTGTGTGCTATGGTCATGACAGAGCACCGTGTCCCACCGGTCCTATCAAGGTTAAAGAGCTGGTGCGTTTAAGCGTTTAAGGATGAGGTAAAACAGTGAGATGCTTTATCTGGGTCTGATCAGAAAGAGCGTGCTCTCTCTCTCTCTCTCTCTCTCTCTCTCTCTCTCTCTCTCTCTCTCTCTCTCTCTCTCTCTCTCTCTCTCTCTCTCTCTCTCTCTCTCTCATTGGAGCCACTCCAAGCTGATAATGACTACGGGATGTGTGGTGGGCCCAGGGAGGAAACTCCCTCCACCACAGCCTTCCACTATCACTGTGGGCGTTCATTCCACACACACACACACACACGCACACACACACACACACACACAGGCACCCATGCACGACAAGGATTCACACAAACGCACGCACGTGTGTGTGTGTGTGTGTGTGGGAGAGTTGGGATACACAAGACGACTTTAAGGATAAGACTGGGTTATTACACACTCAGCTAATACACACGCAGACAGACAGACAGACAGACAGACAGACAGACAGACAGACGGACCCGGGGACACCCTGCTGTGGGTGTGCTGGTGGGTAGAGGAGCAGACTCCGCACCACACCAGAGAGCAACCATAGCCCAGCAGCACGTTCCTGTGGACGTCGTCCTCCAGCCTGCAGCACCCAAACACAGAAACTCCCTGAGAGACGGCCGCCCACACCCTGTCTGCTCCCACGCAGGCATGCACACACACACACACACACACACAAGACAAACACAAGACACACACAGATACACACAGACACACACACACACACACACACACACACACATTAGGGCAAACGGACACAGTCATGAAAAAGTAATAAAACAAATATTTTACACAATATTATAATACAAAACACTGTAATAAAGTAACGTATTAATCACACCAGGTAATAATAATGTAGGCTGAACAAGCAGCTTTTAAGGCAGTGGTGCCCAGACAGCGGTGCTGTCAGTCATCTGGAGACAGTGTAAGTGGGACCATCTGGGCCAGAGTGTGTGTCAGGGTGTGACAGGAGTCGTCCCCATGTGAGACAGAGACCACCCACCCAAACACACACAATTAGACACCATGATATAGTATCTATATCTCACTAATACATCTGGAGCTATACATTCATTGTTGTATTATATAATATTGGC
The DNA here is from genome assembly GCA_030340625.1 of Merluccius polli. Classification (NCBI taxonomy): domain Eukaryota; kingdom Metazoa; phylum Chordata; class Actinopteri; order Gadiformes; family Merlucciidae; genus Merluccius; species Merluccius polli. The sequence goes on along the minus strand of JAOPHQ010002376.1, from coordinate 52,077 downwards.
AGCACGGCAAAACCGACGGCCATACATGCCTATTGATTGGACGTTATCTCAATGGGCGATACGATTGCCCTCATGTCGCAAATTAACGTAAGGAAACAGTTTAACTCTGGTGGTCAGTATCTCACCCCAAATGAGAGAGCAGGTTTCCAAATGTTTCACCCATTTATTGAAGGTTAACAAAACACTTGGAGAACAAATACCTTCACTTGTTCAACTCCGTTCCGTCGTCGTGACAAAGCCTGTCAAGGTGTTTTAACTGAAGCTCTGGCGCCACCCGCTGGTGAAACCTAGCTACTACAATCCCCTTTTGGTTTTTTAAATAGAAATCTTTATTTGAAATGTCTGTCAAAAAGTACATTTTCCCTCCCTTACACGCTCTGTAAAACTGGTCAGTAACTACAGCCAGACTTTCCATTTCCAGTTTTAGATAAACAAGAACAATTGATGTCAGATTTTATGTAGGGCAAAGTGAAAAGTGGAGGAAAAAAAGTAAACAACTAGAATGAGGATATTTTTGGCTCATTCCCCAGCTTAAGTTGTTCAACGCTTTAAACGTGCAGTGTGTAGGATTTAGTGGCATCTAGGGGTGAGGTTGCAGATTACAACCAACTGAATACACCCATCCCCTCAGCTTTCCCTTTCCAACGCCGTAGGAGAAGCTACAGTGGCCTAAACCGGCCTGTAAGGTGCCAGCAGATACTTCCAAAAAGATGTTGTCTACGACAGCATCAAGTAGCCAAGTGTCAAGTTATGAGGTGCCTCGATTTATAAATTCAGTTATTTAGTCTGTTAAACTATAGGTCATAGCTTACAAGTAAGATAGCGATTATGATTGTTAATTGTTCCGCATTGTGGTAGCATTTTATTGCTATCAAATGCACTATGCATGCATAGCTATCACTATGGCTGCTTTGCATGGTAATACAAGCGCGTCCCCTCTAGAGCCATTTGTCTGTTCTGGGCTACTGTAGAGACATGGTGGAGCAACACCGTGAGCTCTGTTGAAGCGGACCCGCTCATATGGACCCGCTCCCTATGTAGATAAAAGGGCTCATTCTAAAGTATTGAAAACAACTATTCTTATTTTCCACTTGAAATTATTTTCCACTTGAAAACATACTTGTGAATATTATATTACATTCTGCCAAGTCCGTTCTGCTAGATGCCACAAAAATTCTACACACTGCACCTTTAAGTCTCGAAAAAATGCATGAAGATATGCTTGATCTGTTTGGAGAAAGAGAGAGAGCGAGCGAGAATGAGAGCAAAGAGAAAGATGATAACTGAAAACATAGAGGACTTGTCCTCCCGTTTCAGTCCACCATTTAATTGTAATGATAGAACTCCACTTCGGTGAAGAGGCAAACACTCAATGTTTCACCTGGACGCCAAACGAGGATATACAGCTTGCATTTCACTAAAAAATCCCCACAACCAAACGGCAAATACAAACATAAATTAGAGAAACAAAACACACCAATGCCCACCCCCACAGACACACTTCCTATTTACAGCAAATCTGGAATTACAAAGAGGAACGTAGGCCTTTATTACCATGAATGTATGGATTGTCCTACATTCATTAAAAGTAATTAAGAAAAGATGGTGGTGGTGTGGCATCTAGTGTAGCAGATTTCGATGGTTTTGAAGTTGAGAGAACTGTTGGGTTAAACTATATATTTAGTCTGTGTGCATCTTCTCAGCATCCAGTTCAAGATAGTAACATTTATAGTGATTGGAAAATGTTTGTTTATGTTCTGATGCTCTTTCGCGGCAGGGGAAAAAAAAAAAATAATAACGGCAACACCCAACAAAAATTTGGATTGGGGGTTGCGGTGGGGGGGGGGGAAAAAGGGACAAAATGGACACAACATGGGTTTATGGCATCCCTTTTTTAAAATGTAAGCAGCCAATGTGCCACACTGTTAAAGTTGTAGAACATAAAAAAGTAAAAACAAAAAAAGAAAGTAAAAATCAATCAGTTTGAGCTATCCTGAGAGAAATCTCAAAAATAAATACACCCTGGTCTGGTGCATTGAGCACACTTATGTTAGTTGCCAATGTGTGACTGTGTGTCAGATAGCCAAGTCCAGACTGTGTCTGTAAGATGGTCAGTATCCTTGTAGTCCATTGTAAATCTTCTGTACCGAACTTTGCTTCAGGAGACTCCGAATGCCTACGGCGAAGCGAGGAAAAAATAAATCAGCATTAGAATGCAAAGCAACAGACGTTGTCGGAGAATGTAAAAGTAAATAACAGTTCATCTTATACGTGAACAAAGCCTAGAGGGTTTCCTCTACTCCCTTTATTGTCCCAGTATCTGCTGCATAATCTAGTCTGGCACTTCCTCTCTGGCACTTCCTTCACTCTCTCCCCCTCTACTCCATGCCCTCCCTCCCTTCTCACCATCCTTCTGACTCTCATCCAGCTGCGTCTGGGGAAACTCCACATCGAAGCTGATGATGAGGGAACCACGGATGTTGATGTTGTCGATGTTGGGCAGACCTTCTCCCTTCTTCCACAGGCGAGCACCAGACTTGGTGATCTTGTCTCTCACGATACGGACCTGTAATAAAACAAACAAAAAACTAGTTGAAATCCAGTTGAAATCCAGTTTCATCGACAGTGTTAAACCCTATCCTGTACACTTTGTGTCCATTATTTGTGTGATTATTGTAATAAACCAATAATCATTTGCAATATTCGAAATGACGAAATAGTACTACTGGGAAAAAAACCAACATGTTATTCCTTCCTCAAGAGATTTTGACTACGCACCTTGTGTCCATCCAAGTGTGTGATGTCCATTTCGAAGCCAACCAGCGCCTCTACCAAGGAGATGGTGACGTTTGTGTACAGGTCGTCCCCGCGACGCTCAAACACTGCATGTCTGAAGGGAAATGTACAACCATGTCTTTCAAGCCATCCATCCATGCCCAAACGGACTCATGTTGTTCACAGACAAAAGCTTAACAATGGCTATGTTCAAATTGGCTCACTTGTTCCCTATTCCCAAAAAGCGAACACTACATACATGTAGGGAATGGGCGTTAGGGGGAATTCAGACACTAATTATGCGCCGGAAATCCATCAATGTGACGTGTAGTGCTCGCATAAACAAGCAGACACGCGTCAGATGTCACCCCATGACTGCTCATTTGCATAAATAACCTGTATCTACTGGACCAGCTCTACTGGAAGAATCCGATATAGTGCGGAAATAATTGTGCATCAGTTGTACACTTATTTCACGTCGCATTACAGGTATTAAGTAGTGCACCATGTGGGGACCAATTCAAACAGAGCCATTGACACGTTATTAGCGATGTGTGAAGTGTGATTGTAAAGGTTCATACTTGAGGACTTTTATGCGGAATCGCAGATCCCCAGGCTCTCCGTCGATGTGAGGTTCACCTGTGCATCGTGGTGCGTCAGTTAAAATCGGAACTTTTAAAGCGCAAATACAAACGTTAATGAAAGTCACAGGGACTGCGGGATTTGGGTGTTTTGGCTAAGATAAGACTCCAAGCCTTGGTGTGTGGGCCGTTACCTTCCCCTATGAAAGGGTACTCCATCTCATCTCGCACTCCTTGTTCAATCTCCACCTCGAGGGTCCTCTCCTCATTGACCAGCCTACGATTAGTCAAACAAACATCACGCCTGTTAACGAATGCACATTTGCAAGAGACTTTCCTATAGGCAATATAATAAATGGAGACGGGTTTAGGTCCAATTTGCTGAGCGATTTGAGGTACAAAAGAGATCGACAAAGGACTTTTGAGTTCCCAGCTGGGACTCACTTGATGTTGGGGCACTCGTCACAGACCACCTCCTGGGTCATCTGGAAACGTCCAGGTCCGAGCTGCGTTGTCCTCATCTCCTGTCTGCAGTTGCATTTCCTCTTGCCGGGCGCTTCTTTGGCTACAGGCTTGACACGCACAACCTTCGTGGCAAATATATAGTAGAAAATTAAATCAACTACAAGTGTAATGTGTCAAAATAAGTTTGACTATTAAGTTAAGAGTTTAAAAAAATAAATATTTGTGTAAATAAATAATGATTGTATTTGTACATCCTGGCAATGAAATAGTACTTAGCACAGCATCTTACCCTAGCTGCTGTATACCAGAAAGGATAACAAAACCAAGCAATTATGGTGCACTTCGAAACTTGTTCTGTTGACATCCTTTCTGTACCGATATAGTGTCGTTTTACTTTCTACTGACAAATGTACTTGTAAGTCGCTTTGGACAAAACGAGAAATGCAAATGCTAAATGCAAATGATAAATGCAAATGCAATGCATATTGAACGATTAACTTTCCTGTGTGATTCAGACATGAACGTATAGCCTTTAGAAAGGTATTTATTTACCTCAACAAAATTCCCAGAGTACACCTCTTCTAATGTGACCTCCAGATCGAGGACGATGTCATTTCCTCTCGGGATGTTTCTGTCCTGTTGTTGCCGGTTCCCGCCAAACATGAATCCAAAGTCTCCAAAGAAGCTAAAAATGTGAAGCGATGAAAAATTACATCTTACACCACTAGTACTACCTTTGCAGTGCTCAACTGATTCAACGATAGTCTGTCAAAACTTAAAACTGTGCATCTGTACCCCGGCGTGAGGGGGGACTCGAAGACGATTCATTCCCGGCCCGCCATGAGGGCATGAACTTCAGCTATTGCTAAATCAGCGAACTCACCTGGAAAATATGTCATTGTGTGAACCACCGTGTCCTTCTTTCAGCCCGTCCTCTCCATACGCATCATATTGTTTCCTCTTCTCCTCATCTGAGAGTACCTACAAATAAATATATAGATATATAAGCATTCAGTTAAGAAATAGGCTACAGTACATTCACTTCCATTTGAATTCATTCATTCATGCATGCTGTATGATGATAATAAAAGGGCTATCTTGGACACTGGGGGGGGTCAGACACCTGCCAAATGGCTCCAGTAGCTGAGCCACTGCTACCGATCCACGTCGGGTTTTCACGGGGGCCGGCGCTGTGAGCGCGTCAGCCAATCAGGAGCAGCCACACGGTCTGCCCGGCCAATCAAAATCACCGTAGCGTTTCTCAAGGCAACCAAATAGATAGCTCACTTTTTACGAGGAGGATGATGATGATGATGCATTCACAAGTAAAACAAAGAATATAAAAGATACACAAACCCAGCTATGGGTATTATTGCCCCTCCAGCATAATAAAAAAGCAAGTCGGTCTTCAATTAATGATGTAATGAAATTAATTAAACACACACACCTCATAAGCAGCCCCCAGGTCTGCAAATTTGTCCGGAGCTTCTGGGTCGTCCTGGTTCCGGTCCGGGTGCAGCTGCAGAGCCAGCTTTCTGTAGGCCTTCTTTATGTCCCTGATGGAGGCGGACTTGGTCACCCCCAAGATCTTGTAGAAATCCCGACTGAGAGGGGAAGAGGGTCCACCATGCCATTTAAAACAAAAGGAGGGGCGAGAGACGAGAGAGAGAGACGTTGCGTAAACAAAACGCAGACAATGAAGACTGATTTAAAAAAACAGTTACCGGCTCTAGTGCTGGGAGGCTATAACGTGTGTTGTTGTATTGTATTGTTTGATTCAGAGAGCAGGCTAGCCATAGCTAGCAAGAGCATCGGAACCAGGAAACATGCTGCTTTGAATGGGGGGCAAACGTTGAAACGTTTCATATATATATTTATATATATACACATTAGATTTTTTTTTTTTTTTTTTTTGACGCGACAACTGCGTTAGATGACCAAACTATTTAAGCACGGCGAGTCACTTGAGTGGTTGGTCTCAAGGTAAATCCTTGCTAGGACCATGAACACCGGGCTGGTGTGGTCCACACATGCAGCAGGCTGAGCTGGACCAATCACAGTGGAACATGTGTACCAGCTGGCGATGCCGACCTCGCTACTGCATTTCGTATAGAGAATGACTTACCCCGCCAAGACCGCCGTCGTGAAATACAGGAGCAAGCAGCAGACATTACACAGATTCATCCCCTTCGTGGCCATTTATATATTTTTTAAACTTGGCGAAGGCCAAAGCAGCACCCGGCTTTTGAAAACTGGCGTAGCGCTGTCAGTCTAGCGGCTTCTTCCTCCTGTCACGGAAGACCCGCCCACTCGCCGCCGGAAGGCCCGCCCACTTCTTAAAGGCGTACACTCTATTTATCGGCACTTGCTTGGGTTACGTCTGTCTTTTAACGGAACTTAAAACACCCGACTATTACACGTCACACCGATTTACCTCGTGAATAAATCAACTGTGTTGCTCAATACGGATAATAAATCTCGGAGAGCAGAACTAAACGACCCTCGTGTACGAGGCGCGCTCCCGTGCGGTGCGCGCGCAACAGATGGAGCTGCTCAACTCTTTTGGTGGACTGGGCGCCAAATAGGAAGAACCAGAAGCAACACTCGCACCGTTGCCACTCAACATGTAGAAGATTAGCCTGGGGTTTCCTGGTCCTCCTTTCCCACCTATGAAGAAGTTAACCACCCAGTCTGTTGGGTTATTATCTCAATTGCCGGGAGGAAGACAGTGGCTAAAAGTAAGTGCAAAAGGCAGGCATGCAGGTGTCTTTATCACAGTGACTCCAATGGCAGAGCTAGCTAACGTTAGCCACCCACTGGTTTGGTTTTGTTTACGTTCGTAAAGTGAAGCGTGTCTGCTGCAAACTGTTGAGCTTGTTATATATATATAGTGTCCACCTAAGGGACGTTTTGTAAAGTAAAGTATAATAAAGCCTAATGCGTCGTCGCGTCTCGAAATCCAATTGTATTCGCTAACTAGCTTGTCTATCTCGCCAGTTGTCATGGAAACGTGCATCTTATTGTACGTCTTATCATATTCGCCACACGTGTGTACAAAGCTAACTAAACAAAGCTAACTAAACAAAGCTAACTAAACATGCCTGTGCCGTTTACCTTTGCTACTATTACACTGTGTTGCCATTGCCGTGGTAGTTTTGACAGTCTGGTTGTTGTCTTACAAACACTATTGAGCTCAGTGTAACTAGATAGGATTTATTGTGTGCATTTTCTCAAGTTTATTTACTCAAGGTTTAAGATTTCTGCCTTAGGTTTTATGGAAATACATTTTGGTCTTTTCTCTACAGCCATGGAGCCAAGGCCTGTGAGCATATGGCCACGGATGGGGCCCTTCCTTTTGGGAGCACTGCAGGTAACTATACTGTACTGGGCACACCTATGGCACGTCAGTACAGAGGCTGTGACATATCTAAAAGTATTAACTTCTTTCATAGGTGGCGCCCCCCTCGAAACTTGGCTTGCACTACCTGCGCAAGATGGCTCTGTACGTGCGTACAAGGGATGGCTGCTTCCCTTTTTTAAGTTGGCCCATGTGGAGACACATCGCCTGCGGGAAGCTTCAGCTCCAAGAAGAGCTCGCATGGCTCTACTTTGAGACCTTTGACCTCCTCACGGCCCGCACTCCAGAGGAGAAACTGGGCTGGGCAGAGTCTCTGTCCCAGTGCTCCAACTCCAAAGAGCTTGACCACCAGCGAAGCAAGGTAAAGTTAACTTCAGGTCGTTCTTATTGTCCCACAAGGGAAAAGCAACTGCAAAACATTAAAACAAAATGATACAGACAGTTATAGATTTAGGGTGGATGGAAATTTGCGAGTACAGACCAAACCATGCCTTCAACAGTTTGTAATTAAGTGAGGTTTATTGATAAAGGAGTAGGTTGTGAGTGGGTAGTCGAAGGATAGAGAACTCTGGGTGGACATCTCGTGGTCTTGCGTTCGATCGTATGGGTCCCCCTTCTGGACCTGGAGAATTAGATAGTAGGGAGGAGTAACAGGCGCAGTCTTTCTCCCAAATTTAAGTTTATAGAACTCCCATTTTAACGTCTTTGTATTAACATTTGACTTTGTTCCATTCCTTTTACTGCTATCATAAGGTGTAGATTGTCTGGACGTGATGGCTAAGATACGAAGTGGAATAGTGAAATAGTCCCGGAATCCAACGTGATTCCTCTACGTTTCTCTTCTCTTTCAGTTATCCGTGGACACCTTGAAGTTCCTACTCTTCCTCTACATCCAGCAGCTAAACCGTGTGTCTCTGCGCACCTCTCTGATTGGTGAAGAGTGGCCCAGTCCAAACACTCGCTCTCCCTCTCCTTGCTCTAAGAGGGAGTCCAAGAACAGTTCCCGCAGCAAGGTGGCCCTAAAGACATAATGTTAAATCCCAGTAACAAAGTCACTGAAATCCTATCTGTCACCCAACACCTACTCTTGTTCTAGAAACCCATCAAACAAGTTTTAACTCTTTTGTGGAGTATCACTATCGATGGTGTCTCTGTGCTGTCTCTTATTGTCCTCTCCCTACTCTGTCTTTTCTCTTCCCTGCCTTGGTTCAGCAGAACTGGGACGACCAGGCCCACCTGTCCTTTGTGCACAGCCACCTCGGAGAGCTGCTGGAGCTGCTGGTTGAACCAGGCCAACTCTCAAGCTCTGGCCAGGCCATACGAGATAGCCAGGTGTGTGCACACTGTCGGCTCATGTTCTACATTGAGTTTAAGACGTAATAAGGAAAAGGGCTGAATCATTACAAAAATGGCATACCCCGCATGTTGGCATACCCCGCATACCCCACATCAAACAGACTCGGGCATACCCCAAGTCTGTTTATGGATCATGAAAGCAAGAACCATTCTGGGTCATAATAATATTATGCATTTGTCACTGCTTTCGCTTTCTGGGTAGAAACTCAGCACATGTGTTCATAAAATGTAGAAAAAGAAAAATGGCTGTTATGTTACATTCGATTGGAAATAACACCCATAGCAACGGTTTGTTATTCATAGTAATGGTCTGATTTTCAGAAATTACAGACCGGATGCTACAAACAATCAGAATTGAGTATTCAACAATGGCGTGTAATAATAGTTATTATTGTACCTAATACAGAGCTGTTGCTGATTCCGCGGTGTCCGTTGTGCAGGTGTCACTCGAGGCTGTGCAGGGCTTGAGCCTCCTGCTGGAGGGCTCGGTGGGCCACGGTAGTGAAGCCATCCATCCTGTCCACAAGCTGCTGACCAAAGCCCCGCTGCAGCCGCAGGCAGGCTACTCAAAGCTGAGCCGCTCCTTCCCCCTGCAGCAGCTGCTCACCTGCCTCCGGCAGAACCTCACCGTCAATCCCTTCGGCATGACCGCCTGCCTGCACTCGGGGAAGAAGCTCACCTGGGCCCAGCAAGGCAAGTTTAACATGGCAAGCCAACACGCGATGGAGGTGCAATCGATTACTCTTTTCTAGAGTTCACAGCTCACTAGTGTGTAGCCTTTATGCAGACATTTACATTGGTAAACGATGCATTATTCTTTGTGAATTTGAATTGCTATATTTGTGGCTTTTCGTAGGAAAAATTAAGACAATTTTTACCTATTTCCAATCGAATATATGCATGTATGCATATATATATGTGTAAGTCTGTGTAAAGACTGCAAACATACAAACGCATACTTTTCCTTATCCTTTAATCCTTGCATGTGTCCCTTTTTATATAGTGGAGGGCTCCATGAAGAGGGCCAAGATAGTGAGGAACACCCACATGGCGCCAGCTGGTGGCGGGATGCTGCTGATGTCACAGGTCTTCCAACAGACGCTGGCCAAAGACTCTGACAAGCTGACGGGCGCCAACATCAAAATACACCGATGCTCTCACGCCTTTATATACCTCCTCTCGCCTCTCAGGTACGGTTAACTCTGTCATTCAAGGTGGCACAGGGGTTAGCACTGCTGCCTCACAGCAGGAAGGTCCTGGGTTCGAACCCCGGGCGGGAGGGAGGCAGTGGGCCCTTTCTGTGTGGAGTTTGTTTGTTCGTTCTCCCCGTGTTCATGTGGCTTTCCTCTGGTTTCCTCCCACACCAAAAACATTAATGTTAGGCTCATACTCCTCTGCCGGTGCCCTTGACCGTAAGGTATCGGGCAGTAGACCTGGAGTCGGACCTGGGCACTGCACTGTGGCTTCCCAGCCCCCTGCTTCTAGCATTGCTAGTGCTAATACAGATATGTCGTTGTACTTGTGCAATTTCTGATTCATCAATCCTTTTTTTGTATTGACAAATTGACATGGTTATGTCTTTGTGTGTGTGTGTGTGTGTGTGTGTGTGTGTGTGTGTGTGTGTGTGTGTGTGTGTGTGTGTGTGTGTGTGTGTGTGTGTGTGTGTGTGTGTGTGTGTGTGTGTGTGTGTGTGTGTGTGTGTGTTGCGTATACCCCTCCAGGTCGGTCAGTGTGGACAAATGCCGTAACTGCACACTGGTCCTGGGTCCCGTGGAGACCTGCGTCCACATCGACTGCTGCGAGGATGTCCGGGTGGCATGCGTGGCCGGCCGCGTGTCCATCGGCGCCTCCTCGCGCTGCACCATTCACACGCTGACCCCCACCCGCCCACTGCTGCTGCCCGGGAACAAGGACATCACCCTGGGGCCTTTCCACACGCACTACCCCACCCTGGAGGACCACATGGGCAGCGCGGGGCTGGCGGTGGTGCCCAACGTCTGGGATCAGCCCTTGCTGCTAGGCACCGACGGCCTCGCTGTCGCCCACTCGCTCAACTCTACGTCCTCCAGCACAGACTCTTCCGCAGGCTGCTACCGGCTCCTGCCCCCGAGCGACTTCAGCCCGCTGGTGGTGCCTTTCACGATGGAGGGGGACACGTGCGAGGTGCCGGGCGGGCTACCCCCAGCCTACCAGGCGGCGCTCGCCCAGAAGGAGAAGAGGATCCGAAACATGCAGAGAATCGTGTCGGATTCCCAACTCAATGAGTGAGTGGCGGGATACAATTTTGTTCCGTTACCTTTTATATCAAATATACCTTACATATGAACTAAATTACATATTTTGTTTTTTTTCACATGGATCATGACGACATAGTAGGGCTGGGCGATATGAAAAAATGTATCACGATACTTATGAGGAATTTTACACAATGTCGATAAACATCACAATATTCTGATTAATTCAAAATACCATTCTAAACAGTCTGAGGGTCATTACTTTGAAGTATATGGAAATGTAAAACGACATAGCATGGTAAACTTGCCCCGTCATGCCCAAATGAATCGGACACAAAATTAATGTTATGGCTACACCTGTGTTTATCCTGGTATGACACGTCTGTGGAAAACCTTGTTTTGTCAATCTAGGTTTGACGTGTAATCCTAGGGCATGTAAGATAGCGAGCATAAACCACTCGATAACAGTCCATGCACTGGAAAAGCAGGAGAATCTGTAATCTAAAGAGTCTGGAATAGTAATGTGGCACAGCAAGTATTCTCACCCAGCTCATACCGAAGCCAGTTTCTTAGTACTAAAGAGCCTGTGCCTGATGTGCTCATACATGGGATGTCCCTGTGTCACTTGATTGTATCAAAGCATATTTTGCCTGTTGCCTTGTTAACACACTCGGAGTTGATTCTAATGTAACGTAATGTGAATGCTTTGCTTCCAGAGAACAACAATGTCAGTTCCAGGAATTGGTGACACAGCACTTTCTGGAGTGGCTTCGAGAAATGGGCCACATTCAGGAACTGTCCAACCTGGCACCCCAAGCCCAGCCTGGTCAGGAGCCCTCTAATGGACCTTCGGCAGACTCGGGTGGCCAGGCCCAGCCCAGGGTTAACGAGGATAATGAAGCCAGGATTAGACATGCGGTGGGACAGACACAGGTGTCCTCAGGTTATTACGCAATATGTTGACCTAGTTCAGCCTTTTTGGTTTTGATCAGGACCCCCAACGTGTATTGGAAAACACCTCCTGTGTGTAACCGACTCGATGCACTTTGGAGGCAGTTATTAATATGAAGGCCTAGTGCTGACGCTATCAGACTTGTGCTGCGGCTTACGCAATAGGCTTCCCCCTCTTTTTTTTTAAGTCAATGTTTCAGAGTATATTTTTGTTAAAGTGCGAATGAAATAAAAATAAATGTGGGAATGCAGTTTTTAACATGGAGAACAACATCAATGAAAGAAAGCAAGAAATTAATATTGTTGAGCATATGATGAATGCTGAAATTCACAGGGTTACCAAAACAATTCATCTATCCAACATTATGTGCTTCCCTCTTTCTCTTCACAAACTGATCATTTATTGCAAATGTGCCAAGTAAGGCAGGACAATTGAGTGATCATTTTATGAGTGAGTGTGCAGCCTTCTGAATAGCTGCCAATGTTTACGGTACCCATACGGTTCCTCAGGCTCGCCAGTCCTTACACTGCCCCTTCTTTGTTTGCACTTTTCTTCTTTCCCGCTTTTCACACCCATAAACTTAAAACAAGCATGACAAGTGTCTCCTAAAATGGCTACCACAGAGTTGGATTTTGCAGGTTCATGAAACGTATGATAGAACATATAATGTTAGTACTGTATAAAACATGAAGGGAATCAGTCATTCAGGGTATACTGAAGGACTGGGTATTTAGGTTTGATGTACATTCTCAGTATGTAAATATAAAGTGCTCAATGTTGTGAAATGATCCTAAATGCTGTAACTTATGAAAATGCTGTCACCGTCATCCTTATGACCAGTGTGGGTCACTATGTCATTACAATGGAAATGCACTGTTTTGCCTTTAGTACTGTAGCATTGTGATCAAAAACGACCTTCAAGTCCAATTGCACTGCAGCCGCAAAAAATAAATCCGTTCAGTTTCCGTTTTATTAGTCATATGTAGGTTAACACAGGGTCAACGGTACAATGAAATGTGTTGTACGAGAAAAACGGATCAGCTCAGCCGGTGTCAGTGCAGCCATCTCACGGCGCACAGACAAAAGTATATTTGACTATATGAATCCTGTTAATAAAATAAAACACCGAACAAACCTGCTTGTGTGTTTTTGTATGCAGTTAGAACCAACAGGTAAGTTGGGGCAATTTGTTGCACAGCCAGTAGTAATACAATCATCATCACCACTCAAACAGCACACAATTTACACAGAAAATATCAAATTACAAGTTATTTAAAAGGCCAATAGCAGCAGGGACAAATGACTTTTAAAATCTGTTGGTCCTGCATCTTGGAAGATAAAATCTGCGACCAGATGGAAGCAACCTGAACTCGATGAACAAGGGGTGACTAGGGTCAGAAAGGATTGACTGGGCCAACAGACCATAGTGTATTGCACTTGCAGTGGTAAAACGCCACAATGCATTTGGTAACGCATTTGACAATTGAAGTAACTTCTAGCAGCATGCCGTTCTGCACCAGATGGCATTGGGCAGCTAGTCGGTGCTGCCAGGTGGGCTGTGTTTTGGTGCAGGCAGGTGGGAGGTTAAGTGAGGGGGGGCATTGGAACCAGCCAGCCAAGAAATAGGGTCAATGTACCCGGTGGCCCTCCCGCCACATCCATTCACCATTATACCATAATCCTGCCTCGCTATTCTGGAAATACTGAATAGCACCAGAATCACTGACTCAATTTTTGGATCTCATTTTCATGACAAAGCGATTGTCCACTCACTCCCGTACCCGCAGCCAACCACCGTGGCTGTTGATGGACGTGGATATAAAAGGAAAGCGTGGATGGGCTACTCAACATCCAGGCCTCCAGGGGACTACTGCCACTCAACATCATCCACAAGGCTACACACTGCATCCAAGATGGGCAGGGTGAGTAACTGAAGGTGGTATGAAGGATTAGTAGTGGACATCATGTCAAACTGAGCACATCCAAACTAACTCATTGACAGTAGACCTTATCAGATCATCTAATTTGATGAAGAGATATCATCACAACTAATTGACGAATACTGCATAGATACTTACGGCGCTGGTGTTTAAAGGCATTTTTTTAAAATGCAAAACTGCTAATTTATTTTCTAAATGTTTTCTTTATAAAATAGACCTGCTTGCTGAACATGTAAACAGTTCTGAGCCGAGCACGAGGTTTTGCATCTTTTTGAGAAACAACATGCCCTAATTATTTGGGGACAAATGATCAGGTTGACTGACAGGAGTCTTTCCTTCCAGATTGTCTTCTATGAGGAGAAGAACTTCCAGGGTCGCCGCTATGAGTGTGACAGCGACTGCTCAGACTTCCACTCCTACCTGAGCCGCTGCAACTCCCTGCGGGTGGAGAGCGGTGCCTGGGTGGTCTACGAGAGGCCCAACTACATGGGCTACCAGTACGTCCTGACCAGGGGAGAGTACCCAGAATACCAACGCTGGATGGGCCTAAACGACCGCCTTAGCTCCTGCAAGACCATCCACTTTGTAAGTCGGCTGCTGCCTTGTTTGTCTGCTGTGTAACGCTTTTCTACTGCGGTTTTCCCCCATCGAACTAATGAAAACCTTCTCGGTTCTGTCCAAATGAACCCAAGAGGTTAGGTAGCACAACTGTACCCGGTGTCGTAGGGGCCAATCAATTTGGTGATGCAAGCGCAAAGCCACACTGACTAAAGAGTAAGACCTAGCTGAGAGTCCGGCAACAGCGTCCCAATCAGGTCATGACAGTAGCACTGGTAACCTCGGGCCCTTGTCAATAGATGTCAACGCTAGGGTGTTTTATTGACATGCTGTTGCTGTAAAGATCACTATTGCTGATCAGCTGACCCAGTATCCTAGGGTCGCATCGGACAGTTTTCATACCGCAAAACACACTAGATAGATTTTTGCATGTGTACGTGGGTACTGCCTATTTGTAATGAGTATGAGTATAGATCAGAAAACTGTGGAGGCAATGACTTTTATTTTAGACACAACACATTTAGAGATAATTCAATGTATGTTCATTCCTATATGACAGGATGTGATCTCACCCCTTCACCATACCTATTTTACCATCCTCTCCCACTGTCCTCCCATTTAAATATTTTACTGTAAATCTCCCCTTTTTTATAAAAGCCATTTAATAACCACCTAAATGTAGTCACTTACTTAATGTAGGAACTAGTTAACCCAATCCAATCCTTTTAGGATTCACTGTGTGTACCCTTGTCTAAATGTAAAAGGTATGGGGAGCGCCAGAACATTTAGCTTATTTTCAAATACCAATGGTGACAGCTATGTCCTTCATCTTTTTCTCTCTCACCCCACCACATCTCACCCCTCCGCTCCACTCCACCCCCAGACAAGTGGGAGCCAGTACAAGATGCAGCTCTACGACAAGGCCGACTTCCGGGGCCAGGCCTACGAGGCCACGGAGGACTGCCCCTCTCTGCAGGAGAAGCTCCACTGGCGGGAGGTCTACTCCTGCAAGGTCTTCGACGGCTTGTGGGTCTTCTACGAGCAGCCCAACTACCACGGGCGCCAGTACTTCATGGAGAAGGGCGAGTACCGCAAGCCCAGTGACTGGGGTGCCGTCACCCCGGCTGTCCAGTCCTTCCGGCGTTTCACCGAATGAAACGCGGCCACAAAACGCAGCAGGCCAGCAGCCGGAATTTGGCCCAGTGTGACTGAATGGTGTGTTGTATGAAGAATATGCATCAGCTGTAAAATGAACAGAATATAAAAAATATATAAAGAATATATAAAATATAAAATGCTTTACATTTTATATACTTTATTATGAATTATAAACTGAGGTTTTAACCAAAATAAAATGATATCTGATGGCAATAGTTGGCGAGACTATTTCTTTGTTTTGTACAGTATGTACAAATATCTCAGTGTCATTGTGAGCATGCCCATGTTATTATCATTATTATTGGAATTTACTTGATGCAAATATAAAAAGACAGCGGATTTAACCAGGCAATAATTAAGGTCACGAGGATGCAACAATGTTATATTTACAACAATGTTATAAATACAACAATGTTTTTTCAGACGTTCCCAACTGAAAACCTCTGAATGGGTTCAAACCTTACTGGTCAAGCTGTTCGTCTTTTCTTCTAGACCTTTTTTGTGGTCTGCTGTTATCCCAGTACAGCACTGAGGTCCACCGTGACAGGGCGAGGGTTCAGGTGTGTCCCGAAAGAGAAACAGTTCCCTCCTCCACCTATCAGCAGCACAGCCGTCCCCTCTGGCTCCAGCAGCTCGGAGCAGAAGGAATGTAGCATCAATGGCCAGGGAACCGATGTCTGGGAATGTCCAAACAACTGTCAATTAAAACATCTCATGGCATCAAGTGTGCAACAAGCATAGGCAAAATGCATAACCATTCCAGGTCAGACACACCTGTTACTACTGCGCTATTGGGCAACCGCTGGATGTTAAGTTTCATCCGACCAGATAAGGATAAGATAAGATAAATGTATTAATTCCCATCTAGGATCAATAAAGTTAAAGTTGTCTTTATCTTATCTAATCATATGAAAAGGTCAAGCGCTGTGTGGGCGCTACACACTGGTAGCGGATGAGGTGTCATATCCCCCCCCCCCCCCCCCCCACACACACACACACACACACACACACACACACACACACACACACACACACACACACACACACACACACACACACACACACACACACACACACACACACACACACACACACACACACACACACACACACTATGTCAGCGCTTTGAGTATCTTGTAAAGCACTGTATAAATGCAATTAATTATTATTACTATTACCGTGTCTAGACAGAACTCCAAACTGCTCCCGCTGGTCAGGTCTATTACTGCAATGCCTGGCACACCCCCAGAATACAGCCAAACTCCTCCCACCACAACCAAGCGGTCACCAATCACGTGTGCAGCATGGCCATACCTGGAGACAGACAATACATTCCAGTTGCAAACAAATGTACATTTCATTCATTAAAAAAATGGAATGGCCCTTATGCCCACAAGAATAAGTATTATGCTTGTGGAGTAGATCCCCCACCTTGGTATTAGAGGAGGATGGACCTCTAGTCTGTCCCAGCAGAAGCCTCCGGCGGTGGGCTTCAGTAGCTGTGTGTCTCCCAGGGGGACTCCACCACTGCCCAACCCTCCAAACAGCGCCAGCCCTCCCTGGTAGGGACACGCTGTATGGGAGTGCCGGGCCTCTGGCGCGGTGCCCTCTACCAGGACCTAATAAAATACACAAGGCCACATAATGCATAGTAACAGAGTGAGTATAGAAGCCAAGCGGTTGTGTATGTCTTAGGTAAAGGTTCAACAGGAGCCTCAACAGACCTCGGTCCAATGCTGCTGGTCTAGACACAGAAAATGGCCATCACCCAGCACTGTACTGTGGTTTTTCCCACCAAACACAAACAGGAAGTCTTTTCCTGCATGTAAAGAGACGTGTTTTATACTGTGGAAGATAGGTATTTTACTATACAGAGTAGCAGATCTCCCAACTTAACGCCCTGGTTAAAGACATAATGAGTAGGATTTGTCGGTTAAGGTTTGTAAACACAACATTCAAAGTTGGCTCCTCCTCCCCGGTTGAACAACACCAGAAGCGCTCGCCAGCGGGAGAAACCCAACCCCAGATTAACTCATTTTGGAACAAGCTTTGTCCGGTGTTTCGCCTCGCTATATTTTCCGGCCGCGTGTCAGCCATTGTCGTAGCTTCCTTTTGGATGCGTGTTTACGATCTGGGACCTGGTCTTTACTTTTTATAGAGTCCCACCTCACACCCTGCACACTATTGGCTGGGGGCTGCCGACTGCCCAAAGGTTGATGGCCAGAAATGTCCTGAACAAAGTAAAACAAGAAAATACAGGCAGGGTCTGTGAAGATACAGACACCACCACACACTTCTAGTGGGTCATAAGTGATTATTGAGAGGGATTATTTTTTTAGAGTCTATACATTGTTTTTTTTTAGGAAAATCCTACTCCTTGTGCCTTTAAAGCAGTTTCCTCCCACCATACACCTTTCAAAAGTATAGGAAAGAGTAGAGGATGACAACAGTAACTGTCACAAAGGCTATCTATGCCATCAGTTTCACACTCTTGAACATCAATCTCATGAAATTGTAACCACCAAGATTATAGGTGTAGTGAAAAGCTTTGCCTTGACTGGTGTTTGGTCACACTAGGGCTACGAGTCTAAGTATTGTGACAGCATACATCCGGCTCACCTTTATGACTGACAACAGTTGCTATGTGCCTCCATCTTGGTTCCGGTGGGTCACCGGTACAGGCCATCTCCTTTACGCAGACCTTCAACGTGTCCTCCTCCTCGACACGGTCACAAGGGTCAAAGGTCACTCTGAGCAGGCTGCCGATTGGATTCAGCGGAGAGGAACGCCCTCCGTATACCACAGCGCCTCCCAGAGGGTGGGCTGTGAGGGTGTGGTAGCGCCGGATGCCTTGGTAACAGAAACACAGACATGAGTCCAGAAGCAACTCTGGCTATGAAACCCAGGAGAAATAAGAGACCCACTCACCCCAGTCTGTGGAGGACAACACACAAGCTGTTCTCCAGCCAGTCTGGCCCCTGACAAGGCACTTAGGGGCCATAGCCCTGCTTCCCTTGCCAGCGCCTCCAGTAAGCAGGACCCATCCGGGGCCAAGTGAGATGGCGGCCATCCCCAGTCCCTCTACACATGCCTCCCCTGGTGTCGTCCTCACACTTAGGGCCACAGGGGCCCGGGAGAGGCCAGCCCATGGGACTAGAGACACTGAAGATGCAAGATATGATGTACAAAAGCAAGATATGATGTAAAAACAGAAAGATATAATAAAAAGAAAGATACAATAAATAAACAAACAGTGAACTGAATCACTGAAGTGATTTTAGTTCAAGAAATGTCTTTATAAAGGTTCCCTGAAAACAGTGTCATGGTGTACATACACACAGGATATATTTGGAGTTACCTGGAGGTGTTGGAAGTAAGGCTTGTGGGGTCAGGTGACCTCGGGACGCAGTGAGAACAAAGTAATGGGAGCATTTCTGATACCATTCCTGTTGAGAGATGGGAAAGAAGCATAGAAAGAAAGTTCTGTTAAACACACTGGGGCAAAATACCCACAGACAAGGAAGATGCTAAATTGAGATCTAGTACATGTTCAGGACAGACCTCATACTCGTCAAAAGGCTCCAGACTCTCTACTCTGTGCCTCTCGTCCTCGGGAACCAGGCTCAGGTAGAACTCATTCATGTCCAGACACACACACTGTTCCCAGCCCTGCAGAGAAACACAGCAAGCCATCCCTCAAGTTATAGCATGCAGGCAGCCTATATCATCGTCTTAAACCAGTTCCTACGTTTGAGTGTTTGATGTTTCACAAAAAGGAAAATGATGATTCAATATGTTCCTAATTTATACAGGAAAAATTGCAAAGAGAAGCTTATATTTATTAAGGCTTTACTAGCCTTGTTCAGAAATCTCTGTCTTTGTGCAGCAACGTCCGAGTATTTCTGAAGGGCATGTAGAGTTGAGTTCAGCTTCAGGAAGTGATCTTGCATGACCTGGCCAAAAGGGTCCCATGGACGGATCTGCTCGTACATGACGAAGAGCGATTGTGGAAAGTGATTTGCTGCCCAGCCGATGACAGAATCTGACCTGTGTAACACACCACACCATACACAACTTTACTGGTACAAATACTAACACACACACACACACACACACACACACACACACACACACACACACACACACACACACACACACACACACGGTCCAACATAACACTAGCCAAAGGCTGATAGATTTGACATTTGGCAGGTGAAAACATTCAGGCTTACATTTTAAAACAATTGCTTGGCCGGTTTTTCCACTCCAGCGGGTAAAATGGCACAATTATAATGTTATTTTTGGACCTTGCACACACACACACACACACACACACACACACACACACACACACACCAGCATAACTTGTATATGGAACTACTGTCCTTACCAATGAGTCTCCATGTAAGTTAGAACAACCTCCGAGAGAAGCAAGGTGGGGGCTGCCCAGTCCAACCCAGCCCCAGCTAAAGCCTCTTCCACCTGGGCTTCCTCCCTTACATCCACCCCCAACAGACGGTACTGAGCACTGGAAACAACCACAGGCCCTGCCGACACATACAAGTCAAAGAGACAGCAAAGGGTAAAGAGGATTGCGAAACACTCCTTTAATTTGACTAATATCGTGATAAGATTATTGCTCAAACATTGAATTAAAAGATAATTACTAAACTGACCAATATAGATTAGGGCTGAACAATTAATTGAAATATTAAATTGCAATATGGCCAAGTTCAATATCCAAATCGCAGGGTAATTGAAGGGTAAAATGTGTAAATGTATAACACCATTATGATTGAAGTACTGTAGTGCTGCAGAGATGCCCTGGCCTACACTTTTTTTTCTCCAGATGCAAGAAAACATGTTTGTCTGGTACAGACCCCAACAAATGTCACATCATGATTTTAATACATTTTTCAGTGAAAATGAAAATTGTGATGCAAAAGTGATCACTCCCACTAAAATCGTTCAGCCATAATTTAGGGTCACACCGTTTAGCCCTTATATAGATATTGATATACATTTACTTGAATCCAATGTCACAGCTGACCTATGGCAGAGGTTGACCTCGAGCCCAGCTTTCCCGCCAGTGTGAGGTTGTCACTTATGAGGGCTGCTTTACGCTGGGCTACGTCCGGGAAATCAACCTCATACACCACGGTGTGCTCCACCAGAGCCCCCTCTTCATGGAGGCGAAAGAACAAAGAGTCAAAACCGGCCCCCAAAGACAAGATCTACACAGAAGACAGAAAGCCCAGGCAGAACCCATTAAAAACAACTCCATGGATAAGCAGTAGAAACGGTGGTGTTCGGACTGCATGGTATGAAGTCTTTGGAAGCTTTATTATTATTATATTACATGTAATATCGCACTGCAAGGCCTGACAGTCAATGTCAACATTTTGGAATAATGAGACAGAAATTTCAGAAATGTGGTTGGTCGCAAGTTGGAAAGACGTCTCCTGTCGGAAAAAAAACTAAACCTGGTTACTTATCAGTTTAAACAGGAGCATCCATGCTCTAAGACTCAAGTCCTTGCATTTCACATATTTCATTGTTTTCGAGATTGTCTCCGCTCCACTTTTTAAACTAACATTTAGCTTGAATTCAACCAGACATTCATACCCTTGTAAGCAAGCAAGTCCGGCTGAACCATATTATTATTAGACTGACCGAAGATAAGAGCACCCACCTGTCTCTTAGGGCACTTTACTGTTGCCTGGAGAAAGCTCTTCACACAGTAGTCCACAGCTCTCCAGCGAACATAGTAGCCCCTAAAGCACCCGTTTATAACATAGGATTTCCAAAACGACAAATGTTTCACACTTTAAACATACTTTATTACTTAACATATTGTTACATCATTTCAACTGGACACTGTGTTGGCGCTATATTTTCATCATATTTATACCAGTGTTTGGTTATAATTTCCCTGATAAATGTAGTACATGGTCAGCAGAATATTATGTATCCCCTTTCACCAAATGACCTTACCAGCTATCCACACCATCCATATGTTATTATCCTGCTTGTCAAGGCACATCTGTATACATATGTATTGAATCGATAGGCTAAATGTATGTATTAAATATAACATAACATATAGATATATAACATATAATAACATATAACATAAGGCTTAATGTCAACATTTTCCCACATCCACATTTTAATGAAGTAACATTACATAGTGACAACTCCCACATTACATACATTGACCCACATTGTACCTTAAAGTGCAATGATGCGATTTGGTGGTCTGACCTGTTGATGAGGGGGGCTCTCCTGCACACCTTGCACACAAAGTGTTGGATGAAGGCATCCTGGAAGTAGCCTTGTGCTGCTGCAGAGACCTTGCTCACAACACTGCTGTCGTTGGTGCCCTGCACCTGGACGACACACACACACACACACACACACACACACACACACACACACACACACACACACACACACAACAAAGCACAGCTGTCAGGTTTAGACTGTTTAGCAGAGAGTGGGCAGTCTCATAACCCTGGCATACAATTCACTCACTCACTCACTCACTCACTCACTCGAACTCACTCAAACATACGCAGACTGACTATGATGGGCGAATACCTACTGCAGTGTCCCTCGCCTGCTTCCGTTTCGTTGTGTTTGTGGCTGGCATCCTCACAGCCGTCGGGTTGCTTTACCTGCAGCCTCCATGTTGTACTGTATTATTATGAGACAAGTGACACAGCTGGACAACATCAAAACAGAAGCAGTTCAAACGAGCCTCCGCTTCAGGAAGTGTTTCCGGGTTAAACCCTGAAGCACATCACACGAAGTGCGCCTCACGTCGGCTCGAAAAAAAATGCCAAAGTAACATTTTTAATCAATAAACATGTGTTTATTTTTAGTTTCTTTTAAAAATACAGAGCATTAATAATCACTTTCGAATTCACGAATAATATATATGTTTTAAATGTATTGTCTTCTCCAAAGTAACAATTTGTATAATATCAAATAGCCTACATCATACAAAATGTTTTATCAGTTGTTCTAAATTTTAATTGCTTATACTTCAAAGTATAATGGGACGACCACATAACAAGGGACGAAAGACAAAACATGACATAAAGCATTTAATCAACTAACTCAATGCAATAATGAAATAATTCAGAATACAATTGTAATTTAAATATTTAATTGAAACATGTATAAAACCAATAATATAATACAATAATAAAATACCAGTATTTACTTAAAGTAGCCTAGTCATTATTTTCAGAACAATATAAAAAAACCGTATAGGGAAATAAAACGTTTCAGATTAAAAAATGATGTATTCATATTTTATTCTTTGTATTCATGTTTACATTTATGTAAATATGTTTTTTACTGTTGGACGAATGTCATTGGCTATTTATAAAGAGGTGATTGTGGGGGTTTATAAGGAGGTGATTGTAGTTATTTATTTAACAATGACAATGCGATAGTCACTGCGCCTGCGCGCCTTTTCAGGAAGTGATAACAGTTCTCACCAGCTGATAGCTAAATTGTCAACATTGAAGGCTACTGGCTCTCGGTTTGCCGAAACGATACCATTGACTGAGGTGAGTGAAGTGACATTGTATTTCAATTAAAACATGTTCATTGGTTGAATGATTGTAAAAGAAAAAAACATTAAAACAAATCAGCCGGAGAAGCAGAAGGCTCTGACCAGCTTGGTTTTCCCCAACCTGAGCGACCATAACGGAGTCCATTTGACACCTCAGTTACATTACGGGCTTGATGCTAGACTTGTGTATGGAGTAATAACTAGATCCAGTGGCGGAATGTGAACTCCTACACTAGCAATCGCATATCCCATCATCCTGGAAAACCACATGTATCCGCATGCCTGTCATGCCTGTTTCAAATAGCCAGCCATCACCTGAAGAGCGTACAGTGTGCCATGCAGCAGCAGCACCTTCACCCAGGACAGGGTCCCCAGCTAGACCATCGTGTTGGTTCAAACCTAGACCTGAACATCTGGATGTATCTGAAACAGAAATGGTGTACATTGCATCAAACGCCATGTACAATACCACCTTGGGTCCATCCATATCCATGGACATGTTATTTTTTGGAAAATAACCTTTTTTTTGGATCAAGTTACACAACATGACGCTATTCTGTTGTGTCTTATTACCTGCGTCCACTATGAAGCAAACCAATCCCAGTTGTTTCGGTCATCAAAATGTGCCACTACAATGTACCAGGTGTGTTTACCTGTTATTGAAACATATAGTTTCAAGTAACTGCACTTGAACAGGCGATCGTTTACTTGCTTTGACTCACTATGGCTTAAAGCCATTTCACATTGTCTTCAACAAACAATGCTTTGGGAAAAGGTACATTATCGTGACAGCTTCTGGTGATGGAAGCTGTCTAGACATAGGCAGTGGAAGCAGGAGAAAAACATTGTCGCTCATGGTTACTTTATTGGTGATGTGGGAAATAGGAATTACTCTGTAAATGGATTCTGTAAATTCATGTTTAAGTAAATGGACTAAATCTTGCTGTGTCATGCTTTTTCTTAATCCTTAGTCAAAGAAGTAAGGGTTGAAGACGTTACCAAACCTTGAAAAATCAACACCCAAAAAACTTCAGAGACCCATTCCAGAAGCTGCCGACCCCTCACCCCCACCCCACCCAGCAGGGAGAAGGCCCAAGTACCGTGCCGTCTCCCTTCTCCAGACACGATGAGCTCCAGAGGAAGTGGAGGACGCACCAATGGCACGCTACCGCAGACCAAAATTTGCCAGTTCAAACTGGTCCTGCTGGGAGACATGGCGGTGGGCAAGTCCAGCCTGGTGTTGCGCTTCGTCAAGGGACAGTTTGACGAGTTCCAGGAGACCACCATAGGAGGTGAGCAAAGCTGAAGTGGTTTAAGTTGGTGCACACGTGTACATTTGACATATTTGTGTGTATCTGTTTATATGAGAAGTCAGTATAGTGTAGTAATAGTAGTGCTTAGGGTATTTGACTCCGAGCCGAAAGGTTCTGGTTACGAATCTTGATGTCTGAGTCTGCCCCCTACCTGTAGCCTAGGCATACTTGAGATGGATGTCTGACCCGTAGCTGCTGCTTAATGATCTGTATCTGAATTCACTGGAAGTCGATATAAAAGACTCTGTGTCTGCTAAGGGACTAAGTGGTAGCAGTAGAATGGCTTTTGGGGTTGTTCCATAATGAAGGATAACTTCTCAGTAACCATATTTCTCTTTGGTCCCAGCTGCATTCCTGGCCCAGTCCGTGTGTCTGGATGACACCACGGTGAAGTTTGAGATCTGGGACACGGCCGGGCAGGAGCGATACCACAGTCTGGCTCCCATGTACTACCGGGGAGCTCAGGCAGCCATTGTTGTCTTTGACATCACCAAGCCGGTACGCTTGCACCAGCTACCATTAAAATATGTTGATGGAAGTTTCCCCAACTGAAGAATCGAGGGAACATTGACATATTAGTCTCCATCCGACCACGGTGCGAAGGTGTTTTAAAAAAAAAAAATCCCACTCTGTATATTCTGCTTTGGCGCAGGAGACGTTTGACCGAGCCAAGGCCTGGGTGAAGGAGCTGCAGAGACAAGCTAGCCCTAACATCGTTATTGCCCTGGCAGGAAACAAGGCTGACCTAGCAGAGAAGAGACTAGTGGAGTATGAGGTAATGTACTTTATCTTCCTGTAATGTGCTTTAACTAGGCTTTGTTTCTTTGGTGAGGAATGACTGGTGTTACTTGCGCAATGAAATCTGTACTTTCCCCTTTTTGTCGATGAACTGCATAAACTGCATAAATTGCATGTTACAACTACAATCCATAAGGCCTGTGCCATGCTATAACATCCACATGTTATTATTACCCTGCTTGTCAAGGCACCTTTGTATATGTATATATTGAATCGGTAGGCTAAATGTATGTATTGTTATATAATATTAAGATCAACATTAGTTGAATTTGTAGGTTAAATTATTGGGTAATCATTTTAGATACCAGATTTTGCGTTGACTAGAAAAGAGCAGTGTTTCCAGTCAAGAAGTGGTCTATTATTTTAAGACTGAGGAATTGTAGGTCTAAATGACACAGGGTGCTTTTGGAGATTTTGGAGTGATTTAGATGTGTAATTAGAGGACAATCAACCTTGTATCCCTGTTGACTGCTTTGCTTTCCTATCTGTGTGCATGTTTATTGTGTGTGTGTGGGGGTTTTAAAATTCCTGCTAATGTATTGTTGTTTTGTTGATTTGATTTTACTGTGTTGCTGTTTATGTGGAATAGGAAGCCCAGACCTATGCTGAAGACACTGGCTTACTCTTCATGGAGACGTCTGCTAAGACGGCCATGAACGTTAATGAACTCTTCCTGGCCATTGGTAAGTGTATCTTTCCCCCTTGTAATTAATACAATTAGACAGGGTTCCCACGGTCATGAAAATACTGGAAAACTTATGGAATTTGAAAATATGTTTTTCCAGAAATGTTTTGGGGAAATAATGGCATAACCATACGCTTTTGGAAAAGTAATGGAAATTCAAAACCATGGCTAAGAATTGTATAATTTTATTTACATTTAAAAATGTAAATTACAGGAGTTGTAAGGTGAAAATAGGTCAGAGACACTGTGGTGGTGACTGTTTTTTGTGCGATTCCAACTTCCGGCCACAGTAAAACTTTTAGAACAATTTGTAGAACATGTCATAGCAGACAAAGTAAAGTAACGCTTGTTATTCATTACACTACTAAAATATAGACATCGAAATTTGGTAAGAGTTAATGGAAAAGTCATGGAAAAGTTTTAAAAGTAAGCTTGGGGACCCTGATTAGACCGATATTTAATTCATAGCTGTTCCCTGAATGGTTCCGACTGATTCAACACAGAAGAGAGGAGAAAATGTGCCAATTATGTTAATTTCTAACCATTGTCTACTCTTGTTCAAATGTAGCTAAAAAGATGCCAAAAACAGACACCCAGAACCCAACGCATGCAGCACGGCACCGCGGAGTCAACCTCCAAGACCCTGACGCCCACTCGAACCGGGCCTGCTGCGGTGGAAACTAGCCCTAGCTCTGTACACACACACACACACACACACACACACACACACACACACACACACACACACACACACACACACACACAGACACAGACACAGACACACACACACACACACACACACACACACACACACACACACACACACACACACACACACACGCAGCCGCACCTCCCGCCCCTCCCCCTCCCCCAAATTCCCAGCTCGCCTTCAACCAGCCTGCAAAACCATGGCGAGGCCGAGATGGAGACCCGGCCTCCACTCACACCCCTGCCTTGCCACGTCACGCCCCCCCCCCCCTGCCTCACCCTCCCTCCTGCACCTGCATCCTCCGGTCCACTCTGACCGATGTTCTGTGAAAGGGAAGAAGAGTGTTAGGAGGAGGAGACTTGAAGGCAGTCTCCTCACTGCATGCAGAGATCCTGGGAACAGATGAATAAAATTTAAAAAAAAGGACGAAGTCTTGACGGAAGACACATGTAATGGAGCAAGATGGGGAAAAAGGTGGTGTGACAGTGGTACAAGCTTAGTTGTAGTACTTGGCACTAATCATGAATGGTTTATGTTCTCTGCCCTTGTCTACAGTCAATGTCCCACGTGTTTTAAAGGGCCAACATCCTTGAAAGAAGAAATGAAACCAAACCGGCTAATAAGGAGATTTCCAGCCTGTTTTGGTGGAGTGATGGTTTTGGAGTATTTTTCGCTGCTCATTTGACCCTCGTTTAGCAAGGCTTGCTCCTGTTATCCTGCATCACCCCCCTCTCCCCTCCTCATCACTGTCCATCACATATATTCATACTGTGAATAATCCCCAAATCCTCCACCCCCCCCCCCACCCAAGAAACCTGTGAAGGTCTCTATTGAGTCCTGTACATTGGCAGTCCCATGTCGGAGCATACACCCCTAATGAGTAAAATATTATTTATTTAATTTATTTACTGACTTTTCATAGTGCTGGGGGGGGGTTGAGGGTCTTTCAGGCTCATCTGCAACACTAACCGCCACCATAAATCAAAACTTCCATTAATATTAATATTACTGGCTATACATATTATAAATTGGGATAATATGATATCGATACACTAGCCTGTAACTGATACCTGTATCAACTAAAGCTCTTCTATGATATGAAAACATTGACCTGACCACAATACCTTCAGAAAGGTTTTTGATGATTACAGGATGTGCTATAAATGATCACAAAACTCACATTTTGGAGGATGACTGCACTCATATATTATCATATATATTCCCATACCCCTTATTCATAAAGGGAAATTTAAACATGCCTCATATTATCCTGCTTTAAAGAGGATTTTTGTGTTCCTCATTTTAACCAGCGTCTTAAGGATAGTTTTTTGGCAAATTTAACAACTAGAGATCCTCATTGTTTTGATATGACATTTAACCTTGATGTGCTTGATTTGCCTCCCAAGGCTTCTGTGAAGAAAGTTTAAGTAATGAAGTGAAACAAAAACAGAAGTGCCTAGTCCCAAGTTTTCCTTATTTGAATCATGTGTGGGGCTTTCCTCTGAGGCAAGGCAAGGCGTCTGTAGGGCTCAGTGCAAGGACACCATCTCCCTGACTTTGGCTTGTATTATTAACCAATACTTTGGCACATTTTCACTAGGCTAATGACTCTTTGTATGGTTGTAAAAAGGTTTACGTCAAATACACTGTTCTGTGTTATCGTCTACTTTAAATGAAGGTGTTTGTTGATTTTACTAGAGCACAGGTAAACCTGAAATTGATCTTTTATGGACTTAAATATTTTATTTCCACAAATGTAAAAATCTTGGAAAATATTATTTGGCTAAAGTATTTAGTTTTGCTGTCATGCATATTAGAAATGATCTAAGATGTGTTCTGTTCAAAAGACAGTAGTGTCCGTGACTGGTATTTAATGATTTGGTTTGCATTTCTTTCCCAGGACACTTAACAAATAGCTTCATCATGTAAAAATGTTTAGGAAAAGATATGGGATTTAATATTTCATAATCATGATCACAAGCAAGTTCAGCAATGAACAAGTCATGTGCAATGAAGGTGACAAGTGAAAAAGGTTTTCCTAACCATTTCAACATCAGCAACCAATGTTAAGTGTTGTTCAATAAAGCTGTTTATGGTGCCATGAGCACAGAATGCTGCGTGCTTCTCTCATTTCACTCAAAAAATACTTTTCTTTCACTTAGGGTCAGATGGGATTCTTTATTTCAGCAGCCATGCTCAATGTGTATCACCTTAGTGGAAATTCATTTTTATTCAGAATCAATTCATCAGGCATAGTTTTGCTTTAAATAATAGTTTTTTATAATCCGCAAAATGGTCATGCAACATAAAAAAATACACTTTTAAAAAAATCTATTCTCTGCAAGTCTTT
Organism: Merluccius polli; assembly: GCA_030340625.1. Lineage (NCBI taxonomy): Eukaryota > Metazoa > Chordata > Actinopteri > Gadiformes > Merlucciidae > Merluccius > Merluccius polli. The sequence goes on along the minus strand of JAOPHQ010002376.1, from coordinate 23,260 downwards.
AGAAGAGTAAAATTAGGATTTTTTTAAAAACCCAATTCACAAATTACAACAGTTTGAAAAGTGGCATGTTTTGCCAAATAAAACAACCTATGCTCTTAACATTGCTAAAGATATGATCACTAATATTAATAATGCCCTGAACCTCTGCACATGACTTATATCAGAGCTTTTTTTTCATGAATTGGTATATTTCTCTGCATCATGGTACAAAAGCCAGCACATATAGAAACTAGAACTATGATTTTAAAAACCTGTATAAAAAGGTAAGGGACGTAATTGTACAATGTAAAGCGACAAATTCACAAGGAATTATCAACACCTCGCCTGACCACAATCCGTTATTTTAGCTCTCGTCATCACCATCATCATCCACTGCCGCGTAGATCACCTGGTTCCTGCGTTTGATCCTGGGGGTCACCCCTGTACTGCCCGCCACCGCCTCGCTCTCGTCGCTGGTCCGCTTGGGGATGCGGACCAACGGCGTCTCCTCTTCCACACCGTCACTGGCCCCTCCTTCTTCTACGCCTGCCGGGGCGGAGTGGGTGGGAGGGGGCAGGTTCATGGGTTTCGGGGAGACCTGATGGGTAGAGTCATCCAACCTGGGCTCTGGAAGAACCATGCGGCCCGAGGTGAGGGCTCTGCCTGAGGGGGAAACCAAACCCTCCTCACCAGCTTGAGCTTCCTCTGAATCACCTTCAGGCACCCGCTTGCCCTCTCCATCCCCGTCTTCTTTGTCTTTCTCTTCTTCTTCCCACTCGTCTTCTATCGTGATCTCGTCTGGATTATAGGAGTTTGACAGCCCTGACATGTCCGTCGGATACTCGCTGGGCTCGTCGGCGCTGCCGGTGCTGTGGGCATCGTCGCCGTCGTTTTCGCCTGCCATTCCCCCCTGAGCTCCTCCGGGCTCTGATACATGGTGAGCCTTCTGGGCGTAGATGTCTGTGAGACCCAGGGTAGCGCACAACTCTGTGGTCTGGGGGTTGGTGCTGCAGCTGGGGCTGGCGCGGGGCTGCGGGTTGGCGGGGTCGTAGGCCGGAACGGTCCGGCTGAAGTTGTCTGGGATGGCCAGCTCGCCGTTCATCTCATCCACCACCGCCATCATCTCGGCCTCAGAGGCTGTAAAGTTCCACCTAATGGGAATATAGACCAGCCAACGTGAGCGGTGGTATGAGCGTTACGCAGCATGCAGATTTTTGGAGTGTGACTCATTCTAAGGTCTGTTATTTCTGAATAGCAGACCACTGCTGTGAATAACCAACCGTAGAAATGACAGAAGTAATTTAGCGGAAGCAACAAAATCATTGTTATATTTTGTGTCGTAGCCATGTAATAAGCGGGATAATGTACTGCGAGTGCATCATTATTGCTAAATAATCTTGACCAGCTCGCTGTACATTGTCCCTAACATAGTTCATGCCACCAGTAAGTGAGATTTAGTCATTTTGATGAGACAGGACATGGTGTGAAATGCATGCATGTCCTGTTTACCGTTGGTGGAGGCCATTATTCATTGGGGGGATCCAGGGATGAGGAGTGGTCCTCTGCAGACCATTGGTGGACTTTAGAACAGCAAGCCACTCTGGATCATACTCCAACCCCTCAGCGGAATCGGTTCTGTCAGGAATGTCCACAACCTGACAAACGAGCACATGCTCAGCTATTAGTACTGTTTTTACTTTTTTTAGCTCATCACATCTGGAAAAACATGCCTTTGCATATCCCAAAACTCACCTGTAAGAACTCTCTGTAGGGAAGGCATTTATCCAAAGAGAGAAATTTGGTTGTTCGTGAAGAACCACTGGCTTTGGGCTGCGGACGGATGGTACATTGTTTTGGAGATTAAATAGACAATATATATACATCCCATAAATACATATCACACACACATGAAAACAACACAAAATTGCAAGGCAGCCTGTTCTTACCGCATGCTGCATCACAGCAGCAAATTTGACGTGAAGATGTGCCGAGAACCAGTAGCTGGGCTGGAGGTGGTCTAGGAGCTCTGCGGCTGCAGGACTTCCTAGTGTGTTGGACTCCACCTCTTGACGCAGAAACTTCTTCTTACGCAGCAGCTCACGCGTACAGCCATAGTGGTAGATTCCACGAGGCCAGTCATGGCTCATGAAAATGTCAATGGGCATCTGAATCTGCACGGGAAGAGATTAGCACAAAATTACTTTTTTTACTTAATGGACATGTGTTTATTTTAAAATCGATTAAACATTCAGGATGGACAAAATGGTCTTGTGAGGTGCAGCTGTGAACGCCACCTGTTTGAGTTTGAAGACATCGATGTTTCGTATGTGGTAAACACTTCTTAGAGTTTCGGGGTCATATGGAGGGAATTCATGGTGACCTGCATGTACACACAAACGAAACATTGGATCTAGACTGTAAAGACCAGCCACTAGCAGCACACGTGACTTAGACTTAGCAACACATTAAAACACACCCTTTCTGTAGTCATGTGACTTGAAGATTCCGGAAACGCCACCGATTCGAATGCCTTTGTAACGGATGATGCCAGCATACCCTGAGCGAGGACACAACATGAAATTTAGCGAGTCGACAACAAATGCAGTACTTGATGGATTGACGAGGGTACAGTCATTTCCTACCCACCTAGATAGTAAATGTTGGGAGCCACCCAGCCTCCATAAGGCAGCTCTTGTAGATGATTCGAAGCCTCGTGGTTTCCCCCAATAAAGATGGTGAGGACTGGAGCCTTTTTCTCTCCAGAGTAATATCTGCAAGTGACACAGATAAGAAGATCAGGAGACGATAAACATGTCGCTCAAATCTTAATCGGATGCAATTCCAAAACCGTTGTAGTACTGACTTGTAGAACGTCTGCATCGTCCTGTACTTAGCAGGCACTGCCATGCACTTCATGTCGCCTTCATTTCGCACTGCCTGAAAGTCCCCACAACACAGCAGCAGGTCCACTTTTATCCCTTCCTTTTTTTCCAGATGGCCAATTGTCTCGTAGATCTTGTCCAGTTCACCATGGCAACAGCCTTCTACTGCGATCTTCATTGTCGACTGTTGACCTTTTTGTTATCACAGGAATGAACACTCATTAGCCAAAAGCCACCCACTGAATAACCTCAGTAACTCTGGCTTATACATGGGTTCCTGCTAGACTGACATCGCCAGACCTATTCGTCTGGAACCTCTCAGTTCATTTTCGATTTCCATGGGGCGGTATCAACGAGCGGAGACCAAAATGCCTCTGGACGCAATTGGACGGACCTACAACCAATAAGAGCAATACACGGTTCTGATTGGCTCGACCCGGGCCAGGTCGGCTGGAAATCTGTCTCAACGGGAGTGAGACCATCTGCCAGAGCAAATAAAAACATGAGCTCGCAGATTCGTCTGTTTCTAGGGCTAGGTTCCTGCTGCGATTTGGTGGTCTTTACATTAAGCAGAATTGGTTAAACTGATATACGCACGCATGATTTGGCAAGATCTGTGGATAAAACAGGATGTATGCATACATATTAACAAAATAATAGTATAAAACCTGATATTTTACCAAGATACAATAGTAATAGTAGATGGATACCAGGGGACCACAAGACACAAGCTTTCTTAACCACGTTTGTCAGACGTAAATACAAAACACAATCAGTTAGCTAGTTCAGTACTCACAGAGCTAAATTGAGAAATACAACGTTTGTCTCCGGTGTGCCTGGATATGAAATTAGAAACTGTCCGTAAACAACATGTTAGTTAGAGGTAGGCTAAACCATAATGAATTTTCCCACCTTGCAGCAACTGCCCCTTGCACATGCGCAGTAGTTCACTTTTAAGTAAATGTATTTTAGAACCAGCGCAGCGTTTTCTATTTCTTTCCAAACGTAATGTTTTCCCATTAAAACGATCACACCATGTTATTTCGAAAAACTATAACTTAAACGAGTGAAATGCCACCAATATTATCGGCCGCGCGTTTTCTTTTTCCTCCCCACGTGATTCAACGTGTCGAATCGGCCGAGGAATAATCCTCGCCTACGTCACGCTTATAAACAAAATTTACTCATTCGGTAAATCCACTCTCAATCGGAGAGCCTGCTAACTGATGTTATGTTTGACAATCTCCAACCGCCTGCATCTACACGAGGGGGGCCACACGCGTCCGCGGCTGGCCGCCAACTTCTCGCCGACTTCGCCGCTCCCGGTCCACCATTCCGCTCGCAGCTGCTCCGGGGGGCGGAGTGTCTGGGAAGTGTTGCTCCGATCGGGGCGCTCGGTCGGGGGAAGAGAGATGGCGTGCTTGTTGGAGGCCCCGCTCCGCATCAGTGTGCTGTCTGTGAGTCTCCTACAAACACATAAACACATGGCTGCTTTCTTTTTTACACCTCCCCCCACCCCCGGCCAACCCACACAGGCGGTGGGCTCGCCGGTGGGTTTTTTGTTGGTTTTTTTTTTAATGTTGTGAGTGGCTTACTAGCCTAACAAGCTACAAAAAAAACGGTTTTGCAACCCCTCGGGGCGGTCCACTACGTCGCCGTGCGGTGGGAGCTATTTGACGCCTGGGGTCGGCCTAGGCGGGCGGGCGTAGACCTTGGGACACACGGTCCCGGGTCCCCCGGGTCCCGGCTCCGCGGGGTCGTGTGTGGTGGGGGAGCAAAACAAGCGCACCGGCAAAGCTGTCAGTGCCGACAGGGATGAGTTAGCACGTTAGCTTAGCTTCAAGTCACGTCAGATCCCCGTTGGAAATAGTCCCGTGCGCGCGCGCGCGTGGTGTGTGTGTGTGTGTGGGGGGGGGGGATTTGTTTTGTGCTAGCAATTTAAGTCCCATTCATTTTCCAGCAGCGCGTTAATTCAGCCCGTTAGCCTGTTTAAAACGAACTTAAAAACTAAGCTAAGATCAACTAGTTGGTTTTTAACGCGTTCTTTCTAAACTTGACCGCTGGACGCCGCTCGTCGTTCGGGTTTTCATTGAGCGCCGTCCGCCGTTATCATAAAAAAACGCACTGTTTTTTGCGCCATTACATTACTGGTTTCTGGTGATTTCAGGAACCTGCAAGTGGCTGTCAAAATGTATAGTAGTAGTAGTAGTAGTTGGTAGCTAAACTGTGATTGTGGAAACGCCCCCCGGTGGCATCAGGGTGGCTATTTTGGAGCAGTTGCCTCGCTACTGATCTTATACAGATGCTGCTCTTGCCTGATGACGCTACTGAGCCACGAACACGTGTTGCTGCTGTCGCTGCTTATTGTGTTGTTGCAAAGTGTCCATTTGTTTGAGCATTGTTTCATTGAGTGATTTGTGAGCTGTAGGCGTGCCCAGCAACGGTACAGGTGCTGTACTGTACCGGTACTTGCTATAGGTTGACTTTTCAGCTACATACTGGGCATCCTGGTCTCCCAGTGCCATAGGCGTAGGATTGCTTTATGGATCCTGTTATGGCGCCCATTCAGTGTCTTGTGACAGGCGTATGTTGTGCAGCCAGCCTTGCGCTTCCTATAGTATGTGCTCAATCAATACAATACAATATAATGATTCCTGAAACCGTATTGGCATTTCAATTGTGTTTGTGTTGCTTTGTCTCTTCATTTATTGTGGTTTTCTTGACCCTTGACCTTACAGGAAGTCACTGCTACTAGCCGCCACTATGTTGACCGGCTGTTTGACCCCGACCCACAGAAAGTGCTGCAGGGAGTCATGTAAGTTCAAGTACAACGGTGTGGGGAAAAAAGAGGCTGTCTGCAGCTCAGTTCACGGCATGATCATAATTTACATTGGCCCCATATGTTCCCACTGCACTGCGCATTCATGAACCATGTATGAACACATGTCACTATGGGGTCACATTCTGCCACCACAGCGGATCGCTGAGGACCAAACTACACTGGTCTTCAATAGGGGTGGGAATCACCAGAGGCCCCGCGATACACGATACTTGAGACACGATACGATATTATTGCTATTTTAAACATTTTGCGATATGCTGAGTATTGCGATAACATAAATTGCGATCTATTACGATTTATTACCTTTTTTCAACTGCAAATTATGTCTCCAAAGTAAAACTTTGTCATCTTCTGTTTTATCGAATAAGATAACGTTTTCAGTCTGTTCATCTCACTTCTTTGAGATGAACAGAATTCTTTTTGCAGCGAAATGGGATAGTCAAGCAAGCAGACACTGTCATAAAAACCTGTCATAAAAACTCTGACCTCGCAAGAAAAAAAACTCAACACGATCTAGTGGACTGAAAAAGAAATTGATGTTATTATTTTAGTACCAAAAAGTATTATATTCGTATTTGCAATAAAAATTCGATACTTGCCGTCCATGTATTGATACAATATTGCTACGCAAAATATCGCTGTAGTGATTTTTCCCCCCACCCCAGTCTTCATCCACTTATCCACTTTCCAATGTCGCATCGGATATATGAAAGTAACCACCGTACTCACGCGTGTGTCAAATTATGTCTCCAAAGGAACGCACTAATCATTTGTTGATATGCTGCAAAACAAACATTAATTCACTTCTTGCGTCGTATTGTAGTTTTAACCGATACATCATTGGTTGTTTACGTCCATGGTTTGAGCGCAGCACTCCAAACATGGCCGCCCTCTTGGTGTTTAACTCTTGGTTAAATCCGAAGGTTGCGACACAAGAAGTGGAATTGGGAAATTTACACTGGATGTTTTATATTATCCTTTCAAAGCGGACCAATGATATGCATATGGGTCCCTGTAGAGTTGGATAGATTACATTTGAACCTGTGTGTGTGTGTGTGTGTGTGTGTGTGTGTGTGTGTGTGTGTGTGTGTGTGTGTGTGTGTGTGTGTGTGTGTGTGTGTGTGTGTGTGTGTGTGTGTGTGTGTGTGTGTGTGTGAGAGAGACTGAGTTCGGTTGTGTTTACTCCTACCCAGCCCTTACACGTCACAGCCTACTAGATGTCAACGTCCGGTGTGGCTCTCTTTCACTCCCTTGCTCCTCTTACACCCTCGGTGACCTGGGCTGTATTCATCTTTATTTTTAACCCTGAATAGATGAGCTCCGGTTACGGTTTAGGCCCCTGCACTCGGCCTGCAGCCCGACTTCACCGTCAAGTGCACCAGTACTTTTCTACTAGCTACATTCACCTGCTGCTATTCAGCACTATTCAGACAAATGTAACGACTGGAAATGTTGGGCCGGTAAACTCATGCACACAAAGGCCCTACAACTGATCATGAGGAAATTCAAGACAGCTCCTGATGATTTGTATTTTTGTCAGTTAGCCCACAGGGTGGCTCATATTCCTGAACTGAGAACATTCAGCCAAAAGCACAACTTGATCTCATTTTTCTTTTTAATAATTAACTGAACACAAACCAGCAAGGCCAGCCTCATGGTTCTGATGCTTACCTGGTTGATGCATTCAGAGCTAAGGGTGTTTCATTTAATTATTTCTGTCTGTCTGTCCTAACAGTGACATGAAGAATGCTGTTATTGGGAACAACAAGCAGAAAGCCAACCTGATTGTGCTTGGAGCCGTACCGAGGTATCTTGCACACACTTTGTTAATTCTTTTATCTGTCTTTTTGGCTGGACCGGCAGGCTAGTCCTATATCCACACTGTCACTGACTGAGTGAGTGAGTGATAGTTACACCATTGGGCAGAGTGAGTGATGACATGGTTGTTGTTGTTTCCCCATTGGGCGATGATGGATGATTGACAGGCGCTCTCCCACAGGCAACAGCCTGCTTATTATTATTATTATTATTATTATTATTATTATTATTATTATTAATAATAATAAAAATGACTTTCCACTTCCACCTTGACCCACACTCTTCTGTTGTGGACCAATTGGCAGAAATACCTTTTTATAGACAAAATAAAAATAAACGCACTTTTTTTTGTTTGGGGGGGTCCAGGTTACTCTACTTGCTCCAACAGGGGTCCTCTAGTTCTGAGCTGCAGACAGAGTGTGCCGTGGTTCTCGGTAGCCTGGCCATGGGCACGGAAAACAACATCAAGTCCCTGGTGGACTGTCACATCATCCCAGCCCTGCTCCAAGGTGACTCTTACTCATACTCTCTTACTCCCTCTCTCTCTTTCTCTCTCTCTCTCTTATTCTTTTTTCGTATTCAACCTTTATTTAACCAGGCATGTCATGAAGAACAAATTCTTATTTGCAATGGCGGCCTGGCAAAAGGCAAAGCTTCTTGAGGGAAGGGAGTAGGGGCTAAAAAGAAAAAGCACACATCCAAACATTTCCAACACACTCACTACTTACAATAACAATAAGCATGACATAAATGCCATACAGTGTAACGCATCAAGCATTGGGAAGGTAGCTCCCAAACGGCAGCATCAGGCAACACAACAGCAGAACAGCAGAGCAGAGTAGCATACGGAAATGGGGTTTTTCCATACACATGTGCTGGCTTGGTTTGACTTGGTTTTACTCGGCGCGTCAACCCAGCACGGCAGGGATTTGCATCTCCATTACAACTGGGCTTCCCGCTTGAACGTGTGTCTTTGACTGATGATGCGCTCAACTTGAGTCGATGACGTTTAACAGCAGCACCGTCTGTAGCGCTTTACTTATCATCATGGATGAACAAGTTACACTCTTCTCATTCCACACGGCAAGCAGGGCTTGTGTTTCCCCCGCAGACCAAGTGCTTGCCATTCTCTTTTTTCCCCTTTTTTTTTGGACACAGTTGAAACAGATGAACAATAGTCCGACAGCGAAGGCTTTTGTAAACATGCCACTGAATCGTCACTGAATAATGACGTGGTCCATACCCATCTGACGTCACCACAACCCCCTTGGAGGTGGGTTGGGGGCACTTTGGCCCATCTCCAGAGATGGTCCATCTCGGGCATGACTCGGCACATTTGAACTGGTAATGGAAATGCAAATCAGCGTGGCATGGTTTGCCTCGGCGCAGCCAAGTCAAATGGAAAATGCCAATGGAGAAACCCCAAAGCAGTAAGACAAACATGCAGGCAAAACGGCAGCAGCAAGAAAGCACATGCAAGAGACACCAGTAAGCAGCCAACAGACAAGGGTTAGAGAATAATAGTGGGTCGGGAAACGGCTGGATGTATCAGTGAGAGGATCCAAAATGGAGTCTTTGAAAAGTGACTCAGGGATAAGATTGTCCAGTTTTAGTGTTTTTTACAGATTGTTCCAGTCTCTGGCTCTCTTTCTCTTCTCTTGCTCCTTATCTCAGTCTCTCTCTTACACATGCCGACCAACAGGCATACACATAAACATATCCATGGAAAATACATTGGTGGTCAAAAAATCAGCCCTATACATTAAGAGCAGCTTTGTATCACTGTGAGTGCTTGGCAGTACTAGCCTATTGCCTCTGTACCTCCCGTAAGTAGACACCAGTTAAAGTGTTTTCTGTTGCGCAATATTTTATTGCACATTTTATTTAACGAGGAGAGCAAATTAAGACATACAGTTTATTTCTCCCCTAGCCAAGTCGGCAACACACCATTACTGAGGCAAAAGAAAGAACACCAAAGCAGCATAAGAAAAACAGAATACACACAATAGACATTTCACACCATGGAAGATGGAAGAATCTCACTTTACCAAGCTCCAAGGCAAAACATTTGAACATTTGTTTTAAACAAAAAAAACCATCTCTGACCATAAACTTTTAGGTCTCCTATGTCCGGACTTGACCTTTATTGAAGCGTGCCTCCGATGTCTCAGGACAGTCTTTATCAGTCCTGTCACCCCCGTGCAGCTACTCTATACGGTAAGAGCCAAAAAGCCAAAGCTTTTGTTTCACTAGGCATTGCCTTTTTTTACCCAATGGAGTGTAAACCTTTTTATTGCTTATCTCCCATGAAGGACCCCACTGTGATTCCCCATCTAATGTCTCTCCTGAGCCACTCGCAGAGGACACAGGAGTACATCACACAGATCTTCTCGCACTGTTGCAAGGTACACACACACACACACACACACACACACACACACACACACACACACACACACACACACACACACACACACACACACACACACACACACACACACACACACACACACACACACACACACACACACACACACACTTGTTTCCCTGACAACACAATCATTGTGTGTGTGTGTTGCTCTCTCCAGACCCCAGAGCATCAGACAGTTCTGTTCAATCATGGCGCCATCCAGAACATAGCTCCGCTGCTCATCGCTCCGTCCTATAAGGTAATAAGTCCACAGTTCGACTTCCTTGTAGGTCCCCTTCACATTTTAGTTTTCAGTTTGTGGTTTCTTCTGTCTGGTGTCTCAGCCTAATCTTCATGCTGATGTGTCTCTCCTGCCTGTCTCCCCTCTAGGTTCGGATGCAGGCGTTAAAGTGTTTCTCAGTCCTTGCATACGAGAACACGCAGGTCTCCATGACACTGGTGAACGGTGAGGAAATGACTAACTTACTCACTCACACTCCTCTTCCGTTCGCCAGATTATAATCTAATCGATTTACATTTTAATTTGACAGTGTTGGTGGAAGGCGAGCTGCTCTCTCAGGTATTTGTCAGAATGATGCAAAGGGATCAGCCCATTGAAATGCAGCTCACCGCAGCCAAATGGTGAGGAGGTTAACAGCCTTGGAAAAACCCAGTTACCAAATAAATTCTACTAGTCCTATGTGAATATTTTACTGGTGTAGACATTTCTTTCTGTTTTTTTTAAACCCCCTTATCTTTTTTTGTACAAATATTGTCCCTTAATGTTTTGTTTTTCTCCTCCTACAACCTTTTCCCTATGCACTTTGCTCTGCCTCGCTCCCAGTTTGACCTACATGTGTCGGGCGGGAGCCATTCGAACGGACGACACTTGCGTAGTGTTAAAGGTTAGTGTTTTTTTTTTTTACTATTGCTCACTTCCTTTGATTTACCTGCAGATGTCTCACGTTTTGTGCAGAACATTTCTCTATATATCTGCATCATGAGGTGTTTGTCCCCCTCCCCCCTCTCTCCATCTCACCTGCCCTACTTTCGCATTCCCACACACGTATGCACGTCCGCACGATTTTTTGTGTAGCTTTTACTTGCAATGCAAAATATATGCATGGGTATTCAAATGTATTTAAAAAAATATTTTCAAATAAAACTTAAATTGACATTTTGTTCTTAAAAGCCCCCAAAATGTTTGAATGTTCATTGTTGAGTGTTGAATTGTGGAAGCAGAGAATCACATGAATCGATTTAATTTCTTTTAAAATGTTTTCCCCCCGGTCCCTGACACACCCGCCCATACAGACGCTGCCGTGTCTGGTGCGCATGTGCAGTAAAGAGCGACTGCTGGAGGAGCGTGTGGAGGGGGCCGAGACCCTGGCCTACCTGATGGAGCCCGACGTGGAGCTGCAGCGCATCGCCAGCGCCACCGACCACCTGGTGGCGATGCTGGCCGACTACTTCAAGTACCCCAGCTCCGTGTCCGCCATCACCGACATCAAGAGGGTGCGTGAATCCGTGGCTTCTGCAGGTGTTGCAGCGTTAACTGTATTAGGGCTGCAATGCACCATTATTTTCATACTCGATTAGTCTAACGATAATTATTCTGATTAATTATTTAGTCTAGAAAATGTTGTAAATAATAGCAAATGCCATCACAAGTTAACAGTCCAAAGTGATACATTTGCGTACATTTGCTTGCTTTAGCTGACCAGCAGCAAGAAAAACTAAAGTATTAATTTTAGAATGATCTTTTATAATGATCCATGAACCAAACATTTTAATTTCTGAAACATCAAGCAGCAAATGTTTGGTATTTGTACTTGATAAATTACCTAAACAATTAATGAAGTGGAGAAGCCCCTGTGTCGTGCATTATTTTTCGATACATGCACACCTCGTTGTGGATTATCCCTTACTTATTTTATACCACCATTGTTAAAAACTTGGTCCTGATTGGTCAATGACGTTCCAAGAGTGTGCATTATTTTTCAAGAACAGGAAAACCTCTGCCTTTGAACAGTTCCAAATCAATATGCAACAAATCATCAACATTACCAACGAATACAACTATCCACCAGGTGTTTCCAGGATGACGCAAAATCAATATGCTCCAAGCACCGTGGAAGAATATTTTATTTTCAGCTGATTAAGTCGATAAAAAAAAACAATAACGTTGATGAAAGTTACTAGTATCTAATCATTGTTGGTAACTGTGGTATAATCGTGACAAGAAGACAACATGATTATCAATAAAAGCCGTTTAAAAAGGCACCCTTGAGATTTCTGTTTCACGAGTCATGGAGCAGTTTGATATGATTTCTCTTTGCTGCCGTTTAATTTGTGTGTGTGTGTGTGTGTGTGTGTGTGTGTGTGTGTGTGTGTGTGTGTGTGTGTGTGTGTGTGTGTGTGTGTGTGTGTGTGTGTGTGTGTGTGTGTGTGTGTGTGTGTGTGTGTGTGTGTGTGTGTGTGCGCGTATACAGCTGGACCACGATCTGAAGCACGCACACGAGCTGAGACAAGCAGCTTTTAAACTCTACGCCTCGCTGGGCTCCAACGACGAGGACATCCGCAAGAAGGTGACGGTTTGAGCCAACGTGTGTCTGATGGGACCCATTTGTAATGTTTCTGACTGATGGGGGGGCTGCAACCATTAATCAATTAGTCCATCGACAGAAAACTAATCGAATCAAATTTTTATAACAGATTAATTAATTTTAGGTAATTTATCAAGGACAAATACCAAACATTTGCCCATTTAAATATTTGGTTTTGGTTCATGGATCATTATACAATTAATACTTTAGTTTTACTTGGCTTGTCTGGTTGTCAGATAGAGCAAGCAATTTGAGACACCACTTTGTAACTTGTGATGGCATTTGCTGCTATTCATGACATTTTTTAGACTAAATGATTAATCGAAAAGATTTACGTTCGATTCATTAACTGAAAATCATTAGTTGCAGCCGCAGAATAATTGCTGTAATCATCTTCAGGTGTGTGCATGCGTGTGTATGTGTGTGTGTGAGAGAAAATTTGGGGTGTCAAATAATATTGTATACCATATCTTAACACATTTTGTAGGCAAGTGATGTTTTTCAATTCAATACCATGTTCACAAGATGTTAGGACAGGGGTCCTATGAGGACAATCAGTATCTCTGTGCAATTATCTTTCCCAAGGAATTTTTTCTGTGTTTAAAGAACTACTACAGGTGGTTAAATTGTGTGTGTATATTCTATGTTACTACTGTTCTGGTTTATGGGATGTTACTACTGTTTTGGTGTTTTAATGCACTTAAGCACCTTGCGATTGTTTCTGCAATGAAAGGGCGATATAAATAAAATGTATTATTATTATTACCGGTCAGATGGAGACAAAATCATGTTGTTTCACTGTAAAGTCATAATGGCACCCCACAGTGAGCACCAGTGCAGAATGGGCCACTCATTTAGATTTACAATGCCTGTTACAATGCATGTTTTCTTTAGTCTTAAGAGAGGGCCTAATTGATTTTGAGCATTCACTATTTTATTGGTGGTATCTGCTGTTGATCAAGAATTCAGGTGTACGTACTCATTTTTACCCTCCACTCCTCTGTTCCCACAGATTACAGAGACGGAGAACATGATGGACAGAATAGTGAGCGGCCTGTCAGAATCCAGCATCAAAGTGCGCCTCGCGGCTGTCAGGTAGAGTGTAGAGACACGCCTCACTTCCTCTTTTGTCCTGCCGTCCGATTGTTTGTCTGCGCATCTATCCAACTGTCAGACATGGCTGTCGATCTCTGTGCCCTTCTGGCTCCTCAGCTTCAACTCTCTTTTTCTCACACTCACTCTTATCTTTCTCTCTCTTGCTCACTCTCTCTTTGTCTTTCATGTTCCCCCACCAACGTGTGTGTGTGTGTGTGTGTGTGTGTGTGTCCAGGTGTCTCCACAGTTTGTCGCGGTCAGTACAGCAGCTGAGGACCAGCTTCCATGACCACGCCGTGTGGAAACCTCTCATGAAGGTGGGTGTCGACTTACCCCAAGTTACAGTCTGCCAACGTAGGGCTGGGCGATACGACCAAAATCTTCTATCCCGTTATCGGTCATTTAATATCTCAATGGCGATATTTATCATGATAAAGCATGTTTTCTGGTAATTCAATCAATAAATAGTCTATATAAAATAACCACATGGTAAAGCCTATTTTTGTATACTCCTAAAATACTTGACAAATGAAAAGTACTGAAGAGCATTTTCTTTCACTTTACTGAATTGCAGCCTTTAAAACCAGGAAAAGACAACACTTTCACACATCACGATATCCAAAATCTAAGACGATATCCAGTGTCATATCACGATAGGGATATAATATCGCCATGTTGCCCAGCCCTACTGCCCACTACATGTATGTTTCAGTTGAGCACGTATGGTCGGCTGTCCGCATTCTGAACTGTTGTTGCTGTGGTTCTGTAACAGCTGTTGCAGAACGCCCCCGATGACGTTCTGGTCATGGCCTCCTCTACGCTATGCAACCTGCTGCTGGAGTTCTCGCCCAGTAAAGAGGTGCACTCCCTCCCTCCTCCATCACTCGCTCATCTCCTTTCCTCGCTTTCCCTCACATGCAAACCCCCGTTCCCTCACTAAATGTCAGTTGTTTTTTTTCTAACTCCACACGCACATGCACACACGCACATGCACATGCGCACACACAGTACAATGTATTTATACAGTATAGGGCTTGGCAAAATGCCTCCATTTTGGAAGCATAGGAGCATTGAAATCTGCAGCCCATTATGCATTCTAATGTACAATTGTGTGTGTGTGTGTGTGTGTGTGTGTGTGTGTGTGTGTGTGTGTGTGTGTGTGTGTGTGTGTGTGTGTGTGTGTGTGTGTGTGTGTGTGTGTGTGTGTGTGTGTGTGTGTGTGTGTGTGTGTGTGTGTGTGTCCAGCCCATCCTAGAGTCTGGGGTGATTGAGTTACTATGCAGTCTGACTCAGAGTGAGAGCCCTGCGCTGAGAGTAAATGGAATCTGGGCCCTGATGGTAGGAAGACTGTGACTCACTATATATACGCAATCTACTACCTTATCGAATCACCCCAACATTCATATGTCTATGTAGATTTCTCAAGGTGTGTTTGTGTGTGTGTGTGTGTGTGTGTGTAGAACATGGCGTTCCAGGCGGATCAGAAGGTGAAGGTGGAGATCGTTCGCTCCCTGGGGACAGAGAAGTTGTTCCGACTGCTCTCTGACCCCGACATCAACGTGCTGATGAAGACCCTCGGCTTGCTGCGTAATCTGCTCTCGTCGCGCCCGGTGAGACACACACATACACGTACATACACACACACGCACAACACACAAACGTAGGGCATATTATTGCTGACCTAATCCTATATATGTGTGTGTGTGCGTGTGCGCAGTACATCTTTATACATGACACCCCTCCCCCACACACACTAGCTTATGGATGTGGGTATATATAGTGTATGTGTACACAGTACATCTTTATACATGAGACACACACACACACACATTGTTGACCTGGTTGTGTGTCACCTCCGCCAGCACATCGACCAGCTCATGAGCTCCCATGGGAAGCAGATCATGCAGGCACTCACCCTGATCCTGGATGGAGAGCACAGCGTGGAGGTCAAGGAGCAGGTGAGCCTTTAAACCCCCCCCCCCCCCCCCCCCCTCTCTCTCTCTTCTCCCAGGGAGGCTCAGGCATGTAGAGCACTGCATAGCACATGCCATATGCTAGACCTTTCCAACTATACTTTAAAGGCCCCATGAAATGAAAAATACCTTTTCCCTTTGTTCATTGTTCATTTAGCTCTTGTTATATGTCAGAGACACAGAGAGCAGGCTGTTGTCATGGCTTTCCATGTTGAACTGCTACTAGCTACTGTCGATCTGGAGGCATGTTTAGCGCTATTGGCTACTGTAAACGGCAATCAATATCCGAGACAAATGGCACTCTGACTTCCATTTCATGGGGACTTTAAGGCATATGGGAGAAGTTTTTCTTCAGGCCTTTCTGCCAGAAAGGCTTTAGGAAGTCTGATTGAATGGGTCAAACACAGGACTTTCACCCAGGAGACGGGTTTGTGTCCCATACTATTTTTAGCCTAAGTTGACTTATTATTTTCAGTATTTTGGTTGTGTTTAGGCAACACAACTACTTGGGTTTAGGCAACACATCTACTTGGGTTTAGGTAACACATCTACTTGGGTTTAGGTAACACAACTACTTGGGTTTAGGTAACACAACTACTTGGTTAGGTTTAGGGTTAGGCAGAAAGACCTTTTATGGCAAAGAGATTTCTTGCCTTCAGGGCTTCCTAAGCAGAAAGCCCTGAAGGTCCTTCTCCTGTTTGCTACTTTAAGGGCACATTTGGTTGGCTGCTAAAAGTAACCGAAGAGTTTTATTGGTTAAAATGGTATGTATTTAAACAAGAATAAGGGAAAATAATATTAATGTTTAAATGAACAGCAGTTAGTAATTTGCGTTCCCATGCAACAAGCAAGCATTGCTGTGTGTGTAACGGTTTGCTCGTTGGGCAGACCCTGTGTATCCTTGCCAACATCGCCGACGGCAACACGGCCAAGGATCTCATCATGACCAATGACGACATGCTCCAGAAAATCAAATATTACATGGTAAGACCATCTCCTGGGTCGTCTGCTTTGACCTCTCAGTGGTTAACGTGAATCTGTGGTCTTAGACTCAGTGGGCATCACCAAGTGCTGAGGCCCATGTCAATGTGCCAGTACAGCTTATCATTTCTGTCTGTCTGTCTCTGTCAGGGGCACTCGAATGTGAAGCTGCAGTTGACTGCCACCTTCTGCATCTCCAACCTGCTCTGGAACGAGGAGGACGGTGAGGGAGTCAACAGAGGGGGTGAGCCAGGCCAAGCCCCTAGTGATGTGAAATGTTGCGAGAGATTTCCATAGGAAACAAGACTCTTATTGAGCTGTTTTTCTCGTGTGTGCATGCGTGCGTGTGTGAGATCAGGCTCCCAGGAGCGGCAGGATAAGCTGAGAGAGCTGGGCTTCGTGGACATACTGCACAAACTCGCGCAGTCCCCAGACGCCAATCTCTGTGACAGGTGGGCCGGTGCTACGCACACACATGCCACACACACATGCCACACACCGCACATACTGGCGTGCAACTGTTGAGTGTCAAACACGGCTCCCCACCATTTACCCAGTTCCGTTCTTGTCATCCGTTGTCCACAGGGCGAAGACGGCGATGCAGCAGTACTTGGCGTGACCACCGAGGGGCGCTCCACTTCCAATCCCCTCCAGCCCAGCCCAGCCCAGCCCTCGCCACTGCCAGCCTAACTAACAATCGCCAGGAGGATATCGATTTTTGTTTTGTTTTTTTTGTTTTTTTTTGGCATTGATTTCAAGTTCTCTACTTGTTTTGTTGCACACAAAGACACAGTTCTTTATTTATTTATTTTTTTGGGGGGGGGGGGGGGTTTATCTAGACTACGGTGATCAACTCCCCCCCCCCCCCCCCCCCCCCCAACACACACACACACACACACACACACACACATACACACATACACATACACACACAACCTCAGCATGAAGACTCTTAACATGATGGTTGGCCATTTATCTGGAGCACCCCAGTGGCCACAAGGGGCTGGTTTTGAGTTTTTTTGTGTTCTATTGATGAAAGGAAGAAAAAAACCCAAGATGAATATATCTTTTTCCCTCTGGGACTGATGTGAAGATTTTTTGTTTTTGGTTTGGTTTTTGGTTGTTACTTTTTTAGGTGGAGTGGGGCGTCCTCTGTGGTCAGGATTAGGTATCTGGTGCTCTTCGACTATCTTAACAGTGGAGACCTTCGACCTCCAAGTCAGATGGAGATGAAGTTTGACTGGCGGGAAAGGTCACGGGGTTGGGGGGGGAGAGTAAAGCTTTCTGGCTTTTATTTTGCTAATTAATTATTCATTGACTATATAACAATTAAGTGTATTGTTATTTTAAGGTGCCAGACTTAAGGAAGGACATATCTTGGAGAGAAAAAAAAAGCAAGACTGGTTGAAGTTTTTGAAGTTTTTGTGTTTTTTCTTTTGTGGATACATACCTCGTAAATATATATACATTTATATATATAAATATATATATATGAACATAAATATATTTTTGGGATTTTTATTTTGCCCCTTTTGTTTGCCATGCCCCCAGCCATCTCGTCGATTTCTAATTCTACAGTGCAGTTAGTTGAAGACACCTGAAAGAGATACACCAGACAACTCATATCATTGCTCTCCTCATTTCTCCTCTATTCTATACCTTATTCACGTAACGAGTTAATGTGGGTGTGTTTTTGTATAAGCACCAAATTATCAAAGCTTATAATTCTCCCATCATCCCTTCAAGGTACAACCTTAATGGGATTATACGGTTGCCGTTCTTAAGCGTAGAGCATTTCTCTCGCTGACCTTTTGAGGAGGCCCGCTCAGACAACATGGCTCTGGAGGCTGCGCGCGGCGTCTGACTCGTCTGCAGATTGTGACATCGATTGCCTTGTTGTTCTCTTGTCCTCGTCTTGTCTGTCAAACCCAAAGCCCAAAGCTAGAGCTTCTGCTCTTCTCTCGTCAAGACGAGGACAAAGGAGCGTGTAATCGCGATTTAAAAAGATAAACAACTGAGCCCTAGAGGGTGAGGCACTAAGTGGCTCCACCACAATAGACATTAAAACTAATCTTCCTTCTACTTCTTCTTCTTCTTCGTTTCCTAGGTTGTTTGATTCACTCTCTGCTCAGAATCTCACTATAGACGGTTCATCCCCATGCATTTCAATCATTATCGAAAGCCCCAGAGAGAATGAATGTTACTGTTGAAATATATGCACACCTGAGAGATGGACTTTTGTGTTGTGTGACTTATTTAACTAAAGGATGGTGTACATTTTGGTTTTTACATTTTCTTACAGTTTGATCTAAAAATAGTTTGGACCTGAGCTGCAACTCATGAACTCGCAAAAAAAAAGAAGTAATTTAAAATAATCCAATCACCGATGAGAATCTGGCTCTTTCATGAAATTGCAGCTCAGCCCAGTGAACACCAATGTACAAAGTGGATGACCGTGGTTGAATTGAATAAAAACCTATTTCAGGCCTGTGGTTTGGAAAAAATGAGAAAATGGGTCTTCTTATGTTTTGTTTTATTTATTATAAAAAAACACTTCTTTATTTTAGTACCGTATGTATTCCTCGTAAAGTTTCTGTAACAGTAGAAGTTAATAAAATACGCTGGAAGCCTAGCCGCTTCCAGCGGGTGTGTTGTGTGAACCCACCACCCCTCAACAGCTCAAACGCAGGCACATTCTTCATGCAAATAGCTGTGACATGCATTTGAGGGGCACAAAAAAAAAAAAAAAAAAAAAAAAAATCCTATATCCCTTTTACTATTCCACCCCATAAGAAAGAACCCCATACAATTAGTCCGTTGACCTCTGTGGAAAATTGTCCCGTTTCTTATTTCAATGTGTCGTGATGGTCCTGGTTGGCCCCGGATACCACACAAAAACCCGCCCACTACAGAAAATAGAAATCCAGAACTCTTGACGGTCTCTATGTTACAAATAACCTGTGATGTACCCCATCCCGCTGAAGACACAAATCTCCCAGACAGGATAACGTGTGGCCAGCAGCCTGTGGCGACTGGGCCTCTGGGTGCTGCTGGAAGTCTTTCATTGTTGATTTATTTTCTTTTGTTGTTAGTTTTTTACTCGAGCCAGAACTCGCGTAGCTCGATGGTTGTGGCAGGATGGGGGGTCGTCGGAGTGGATGATTGGGTGTCGAAGTATTGTGCTGTGGCCCAGGTGTGTTCTGGTTGATGTACAGCATGTGTCTGTCGCTACATACGTGTCGGGGGGGTGGGGGGGGGGGGGGGGCTACACACCCAGCATTGTGAGATGCATCCAGTCCTGAAGTGAGTGTGTGGACAAGCTATCCCTCGCAGCTCTACAGCCAGTGTTTTGTTGCGAGACACACGCCACACAAAGTATATATTCTCTGAACACTTGCTTTCAGTCATAAAAATAAATCCATAAATTAATAAATTATATCTGTTTTTTTAAAATAAAAAGTGACCTTTGCCTTAGGTGAAGACGGTGGCTTTCCTCGCCGAATGGGATCGAATGTTTGCCTGTCCTTAAGGTAAATGACCATGAGAAGTCTGTGTCACCCTATGGAGAAGGCACAAATGGTTGAATGGCTAAAACTCGGTGGTGGCGGGATGGGCCCAGGTGTAATGTGTGTGTGTGTGTGTGTGTGTGACGTGGTTTTTGTACAATCTGATAAGCTGGCAGTAAACAGTTATAGATCGGGCAATACAACGGTATAAATGCGTCGTCTATGACTTTGTCTTCCTCGCAGCTCCTTAAATCGAACCTGTATCTTTGGCACACTGACACCCCGACTTTGAAGACCGCTCGGGTCCACCGGTGGTTCTTCCATGCTTAAATAAGACCGTCTCTGTCTCTACGCTCGCTCATACAGTGACTAGAAAATGATCGTGTGATATGAAAGATTTCGGGCAACGGGGGGGGGGGGGGGGGGGAAATGTACCTTTTTGTGTATTCTGACATGAAAATGGGTTAAAACCATGCTTGGTGCATGCTCCCGGGTTGAAGTGGGAAGCGTATTGTTTTAGATGTTGGAGGGGGCCGATGTTGACCTCTAAAACATCCACGTTCAACGGCTGTATTATAGAACAGGTGCTCAGTCTTTGTCGGCAAGGGGCCGAGGAGGGTAAGAAATACAGAAACGACCCAATGACCTGTCCGGTTGGTGTCTGTGGGACAGAGGGGAGGCCGCTGTCGCCGTCGTTGCCGACGCTGTGAGACAATTTGAGCCTCTTCCGGGAGTGAAAGAGGGGAGAAAGCCCGTTTGTATTGATCAGTGACTGCTGCCCCCATCCAAGTGACCCGTGGCCGGGTGTGGTCCGCCTCTCTGTCGTTATCAGCCGGATTCAAGACGGATTGATACAGGCGTCGGACTGTCTTCCTTGGTTACGTCCTCCATCGCTCCTCACGGCCGCGGGCGCCTCGTACGCCATGCATCGCTCCGTTTCCCACCTATTCCGTCTTCCGTCGCTCATTTCTCCTCCCACACACACCTCTCTCTCTCTCTCTGTCTCTCTCTCCCTCTGTCTTTTCGTCCGCAGCTGCGAGTCGTTCATAGAGCGTGTCCTTCCTCGTCGATGAAACTGATGCTGTGCTCCGTCGGGGGCCTCTCTTCGTCCCCCCCCGGCCCCGCCCACTCCCTCATCTCCAGCTCCTGGCCCCCGGGGGCGCCGGTTCTGGTGGCGCACCGCGGCGGAGGCGCGGCGACGTTGGACCAGGACGGGACGTGGCCGTTCCCGCCTCTCCTCCTCTCCCTCACCGAGTCCAGGGAGAAGAAGTGGAGGGAGAGGGCCGAGGGGTGCAGGGAGGGCGCGGGGGGGTCGAGGGGGCCGGACGGCGCGGAGGGGCCCGGGGCCCGCGGCCTGCGGTCCCCCGGCGAGGAGTTGAGCGACGGCGGCGCCGAGCAATGGAAGGGCGGCGGCGGAGGAGGAGCGGGCGGAGGAGGAGGAGGAGGCGTGTTCCGGGAGGGAGGAGCGGGGAGCATTTCCGTCCCGCTACTGCTGCTGCTGGTGCGGCTCCCGGGCAGAGAGGGGTGGTGGGGGCCCCGGCGGGGGGAGAGAGAGGCGGAGGAGGAGGAGGAGGAGACGGACAAGGAGAAGGACAGCGAGGGGGACGGCGTGCGAGACGCCAGCGGAGGCTTGTCCTGGAGCGAGGAGAAGAAGATGCCGTTGCTGGAACCGGCATGGAGGCTCTGGAGGCTCTGGAGGCTCTGGAGGCTCTGGAAGCCGGGGGAGCCGCCGGGGTCAGCCTCCCCAGGCGAAGGCGGCCCGCGGGGGGAGGCGCAGGGGTCGGTCGTCGCGGCCCGGTCGCTGTACTGGGGCTGCGGCGGCGGCGGCGGCGGCGGCGGCGGCGGGGGGGAGCAGGAGGGCGGCCTGATAGCAGAGGAGGCCGTGGGCAGCAGGCATCCGGGGAGGTCCATGCCCAACGTGTCGCCGTCGTCCAGCAGGGTGCCGGCTGCGTCGGCCTTCGGCGCGGCGGCGGCGGAGGGCGCCGGCATGGACAGGCAGGCGCTCGCCGACGGTTGGGCGGCACCGCTGGGAGGCGGGGTTAGGTTTGGCGTCAGCACCGACGTCATTATGGGCGGGATGCGGAGGAGGGGCCTGAGCAGATGCGTCATTTCCTGGAGCTCCTGGCTGAGTTGAGACACCTGCCTGGAGAGACTGTTCATCTGTATGAGGGAAAGACACAAACATATTCATGTATGTGCATCGATATGTTTCTGATTTCTTACATGGATCGGTGAACATATGGCATATGGAAGGGACATTCGTAACGTTGCATTAAAGTCAATAAAATATATATTGACAGAGAGGCCTTTATTGATCATCTTGATATGAAACATAAACTGATGTTAAAACCCACCCTCAACTAACTAAGTGACTGTTAAGCCAAATAAGCAAAATGGGTGAAATATTGCTTTCATCATTGTTATTGTTATTTATGGTATATATATATATATATATATATATATACACTGTATATTATCCAGGATAACTCACCTCTTCTGTTAGTTTAGACACACTCTGCTTGATCTCAGAATGCTCCCGGCCTACAGGACAAAAAGCACACAGTGTTATATACACACTGTGGTGCAAGGAGGGGAGTGTGTGTGTGTGTGTGTGTGTGTGTGTGTGTGTGTGTGTGTGTGTGCGTGTGCGCGTGTGTGTGTTTGTGTCTTACCTGGGAAAGGGGAGGATGGACCCATAGGGGAGATGCTGGGGCTGAAATCAAACTTCTGGGAGGAGTTGGAGTGGTTTTCTGTTTCAATGCCGTCCACAAATCTATAAAGGGAGATGGAGGGAGGGAGGGAGGGAGGGAGGGAGGAAGGGGCAGACAGATTAAGAAATGAAAAGGATACTGCATCACTTTCTGAGAGCAGCGCAGCGTGATGCTGATGAGATTAAAATATTGAATAAGCCATGGTGAGGCCATGGCGAAGTCATCTCACTCAGATGAAATATATATATATATATATATATATATATATATATATATATATGCCTGTTTATGAACTAGCGGAACGTCAGAATAATGTGTGTGTGTGTGTGTGTGTAATTATCGTACCAAGGTTGTTAGTATGTACTATGTACGTATGTATTGAATAACTGTGTCTGTGTGCGCATGTGAACATCGGTACCTAGGGCTGAGTTCTGCAGGAACGGTGCTGAAGCTGACC